>VHZZ01000227.1:163339-194974 GCA_009801015.1 Silene noctiflora
TATAAGAGTACGTCAGTTACAACAATAACTTACAAATATTAAGCCTTACAACTTTTTTTTTCATTTATATTTTATTTTATTTGAAAAAAATATTTTAATCTTATGTAAATAAAATTAGACATAGGATGCAAAATTATAGCTAAGTTAATTACCCCGTTGCAACGCACGGGTGTCAAACTAGTACTAGTATAAACTAATGAAAGTGGAAAGTATCAAAAAATAAAAGTGCTACAGTAGCACTCCGGCAAATCTATACGGTTTAAAGATCCAGGTTCTATTCCTGGCTACAACTATTTTTAAGCTTCCTTTTTTCTAAAATCTCTTTTTTGAGTTTAAGATTCATATTAGTAAAGAAGTACTCCGTACTCCGTAGTAAATTTCAATTTACAGCGCGTATACGTAAAACCGTCTTATATAAGTACTCTTTGATCTTATTGAGCACCATGATTCAATCAACAATAACTGGCAAGTAACTTGTTTATTACTTTGTAAGTATTTTAGTCGGGCTATATTATGAGATTAATATTTATATAAGACGGTCTTATATAACAACCTGTGAACTTAATAAATATACAAAGAAAGGGATAAGTTCCTTAAGACCGTCTTAACTTGATATGTCTCACAAACTCCTTTCATTTTCATCTCTATTATAATCCGTCATGAGCGGAGGTGGAGCAAGGGGGCCTAGTAGGGGCGCTAACCCCCCACGAGGTCCCCATATATTGAATTGGACTATAAACTTGGGCACCTAAAATGGAATTGTTCAAATGTGAGGCACCCAAACTGAGATTTTGCGAAACCTTGGTATCCAAAGTGAAAATTTCCCTATTAGTAAATATACAAAGAAAGGGGTAGGTCGCTTAAGACCATCTTAACTTGATATGTTTCACAAGCTCCTTTAATTTTCACCTGTATTATAATCCGTTGTGAGCAATGGTGGAGCAAGGGGCCTAGCAGGGGCGCTCACCCGCGCTAGCGTTCAAAAATTTCGAAATCTTTAGTTAAAATTTTCGAACTTTTACGAGGTCGTCATATATTATTACCCTTTTGGCCATGTGAATTTAAAATCCTAGCTCCGTCATTGATAATGAAAACCATTTGCAATTAAGACGGATAGTGTCGTCTTAAATAAATCGCAAATTCATATTTCAGACTGCCACTTTTTGACTAAAGTTTCAAACGTGCACATGTGACCATTTTACGGTTAAATGTAACCACAATAATACAGCCAGTATTATTACTTATAGTAACTTGTTTTTTAATAGGGGTCACATTTAACATAAAATATTTATAAAACGAGGATTCTAAATGAAAAGTTGTGAAACTTGATTGGCAACAAAGAAAAGGAAAGGAAAGCAAACTGGGCTGGCCTGGCTCTTTATTGTCGTGGACTTTGGTTACGTGGTAACTAGTTTGTTTGCTATATAATTAAATTTAAGAGAAAAGTATCATAAAATTAAAGGTGCTGCAGTAGCACTCCGGCCAATCTTTACAGGACAAAGATCCAGGTTCAATTCCTGGCTGCAGCAATTTTTATTGTTTTTAATCCTACTTTTTTAAGCAACATTATTTTACCGTCATGCTTTATGTTCAATTGTGCATATTCCCCAACTGCATTTTACAACAATCAAGTCATTGTAAGGAGATTATGATTCATACTCTGTCAAAAAAAAAAAAAAAAAAAAAAAGAAATAGTTTTTTAGATATATGGCTTCTAGCAAAGCTACTTGTAACTTATTATAAGCCGTAGTTCCAATTTGTAACGAAAATATCAAAATACTCCTTTTTTATCACTACTACTTGATCGACTAAATTTATAGTTGATTAACACTATTTTTTCGTAACTTTTTACGTGCATTTTCCAATCCATTTAATATGGAAGTAACCCTCCTATTTAGTAGCAAGTAAACCTTTTATAGTTAGTAACCATTTTAATTGTTGGTTCAAGTGAACCATTTTATATCATATATTTGGCTTTTTTTTTTTATTATAGCATACTTTTACCTTCAATTTCAAAAAAAAAATTGCCATGTTTTTTCCAGCATAATTTCAACTATCCTTCAACTTAGTTCAACTCACATCAGTTTAATTAGCTCAGCTTATTTCAACTCTATTCATTTCAACTAACTTCGATTTATTTTAGTTCCATTCATTTTATTTAAGCTCACATCACCTCAATTCAGTTTAATTCAGTTACATTAAACCAAAAAGAACTCAACCTAACTTATTACAAAACCGTCTTTAATACAGTAATACTCATGTGATATATATGTGTCACACCTAACAAGGCTCCATTATATAAAGTATTAAAGTGCATAAGAGCAACTTTAATTGAATTTTTTTGGTATATTAGATTAAGAATTTATTTTTGTCATGTCACCAAGTTGTGCAAGGGGTAGTTGTAAAGACAATTGAATGCCTTACAATTCATATGAACATAGCCTATAATTATGGTTAGAAACACTCTTTCAATTTGATACTATATGTTGGTGATGTCCTTTTTTAGATTTGAGTGCTTGTACGGCTTATAAAGTAATGTGAAACAATTTAAACTTTACTCGGTTGATCTTCTTTAAGACGGTGATATCCCGTCTTAGGTATAAAACGGGTTAAATACTACGGAGTACCTTATATAGGTGGATGAGACAAGAGATTACAATTTTCAAGGTGTTATGTTTTTTGTCTCATCCATCTATTTAACCTGCATTTTTGTTTAAGAAGGATTTAAACAAGAGAATTTATGACTAGCAATAAAGCATGAACTTAATTATGTCTATAAATAACCTCAAGTGAGTAAACTAGAAACTAAGTCAAACTTGCACAACCTTGGCTTCTCAAAGTTCCCCCATGAACACTTCTTGTGCTTCTACTCATGTTGCAGCTTGAGGCGAGACGATTCTCGAATCTCGGAGCAGTGATCAAGCTCGTCACTATGCGTCTTGTGAGTCGTGGCCCTAGTCATCCTTGGCTAGACCTGCCATGCAGCACATCAACGACACGCTAGAGGTGATCATAGAACAAGTTTCGAGTGTGTAAGATCGACTCAAATCCGGCTCAACCAGACTAATGTAGGCCTTTTTCGAGCTTTTTCGGCCATGTTGGGCTAAAAACTCCATCTATCTTGTTTTTTCCTCATGTATCCTTCCTTCATCGCTATAGATGAAATTGCTTCATAATATATGATAACTCGAATGTTGTCTATGTATTGTTCGATACTCCGGAATATTAGCGTTTGCATAATTATTAGTATTACTTCATTTCATGAATGCTACTGCACTTATTGAAAACCCGTTTCTCCCAAGTCCCAAGTTCTAGTGATTTATAAGAATTAGCTACTGTAAACCATAAAATTTTATACCTGCAATAATGAATAAAGAGGCAAGAAAAAGAATTTTATTTTATAATTAAAAGATTATGATTACAACTTTCTTGGATCTCTTGATTCCATTCTAAAAGCTACTCGTAGGGAGGTAATGAGGTCTTTTTTTGTCACTTATTCCCTCCTACCTACAATTAATTTGGTAGTAGGAAGACGGGGTCGTTTGAGACTTAATCCATGCTCCTCCAAACCCTAAAGACGAGGTCTGTATTTATAGTCTAGTAGTTTAGAGGATTAACATCTTCTAGAATATTCTAAGATATTATCACAATATTTTTGATAATTATCCATAAATATAAAAGAGAAGTATCAAATAAATAATAGATACCAAAAATATAAAATTTTGGTGTCTACAGCTACGTCTAGTCACAAGCACGAATCCCCACCCCTTTAGCTCCTTGGACAAAAGCAAAAACATGTTACCCTACTACTTCCAATTATCATTGCATATTTGGTTTATACGATAACAAACATACTGGAATTCATCGAGGCAATTGTAAGGTAATGATCGTTTGTTGTCTTCTACGATTACAATAGGAGACGATATATAATGTACTTGATATATCTGCCAATTATCGGTTATGATATAGAGACTTGCGTCATGATATCTCATTGCAGATTTCGTTAACATGGTCGAAAACACATCAAGAATAGCATTACATTCATATCTCACGTGGTACAACCGTATAACCATACAGTACATGAATACATGAATACATGAATAATCTGATTTGTTCTACACTAAGGAAAACGAGGTACATCAATACATAGTCTTTTTACGGCAAACTTGAACACCTTACAGGAAGTTTTTTCCGATTCTCCTACGAAAACGATCACATTTATTAAACATTTGCTGTTGTTACAAATCCTTAATTGATCATGTCGTCGAAAAGGGTTCTTAAAGAGCAATATCCAGAAGCATGTCTCTCACAGAGTAAAGATCATTTCCTGCAGGAGCCTTGGTTACTGATGGCGACTTGTAGCATGGTTGCCCTTCAACAAGAGGCCAAAACCGAGTTTCGGGATACACTGGGGGTAAAACTGGAAATGACCCGAGTTTTCGCTCGGGATCCACCCTATGCTCCCCCTCGGTAAGGGAGAAGCCAAACAGCCTACAGCTAGTTTTACCCCTTGGTATCGCCTCGTCGGTTCTGTTCAGAGGTGAATTATAAGCATGAACACTTGGATAACTCGTATGCTCCATATTCATCATCCTTTGTTGATGTAAGGGTGATGGGAAACTCCGAGGTGGAATGCTCGATTGCTGGAACATTAGTACAGATGACGGTGAAGATGCTTGTGTCAGTGAATCGATACTAGAGGCGGCCTTAAGCCAGCTGTTCCCATTCCCATAGTTCGATACTTGAACACCCTCGAACACTTGAGTCGGAAAACTCTCGTACCTCCGGTTCATACTCGGCGGGTTTAAATGTGTTTCTTGACCTTGCAAGACCTTCTGCAATCGGTATGATTCCCCGAATCCTACGCCTTTGCTAGACATGGCGTAATCATCGGGTGGTATGCCACTAGGAAAATATCTTCTCGGATTGGATATTGAGTGGTGAGGGTTGTCATTACCATCATGTGCGGAATGAGAACCCCATTTTTCTTGACCTTGCAAGACCTTTCGGAACCCCAACGATTCCCCAAAGTCTGAACCGCCCGTTCCACCTAAGCAATATAAAAAAATAGTAAGCGGGATGGGATAACCGTTTCACGAATTCTCAAGAGGTAGCCTCGCACGATATTTTTGTGAGACAGTTCCATTTCGTCATCTATCCAATAAAGCAAAATAGGATGTAAGATTTTCTGTTCGGGTTTAAGTTGGGTGTAGAAGACATACCAGGAATCGGGAAGTCTGGTTTAGTTACAGGCAAACCAATCCTGCTCCTCTTTAGACCAGAAGTCATTAAGTGACTTGGACTCGGAAAGGAACCTGTTGGTTCAATCTCCCAAGGAGAAACCCTTCCATGGCGGTTAACCTCGACATCATCCCACCTCACCTGTATAAAAATGAAGAAATATGACTTTCAACCTTGTTATTATATATTCACTTATGTTACACTATATTGACTGCAAGTGTTGAACGCAAGTATGCAACACATTACTGTACACGGCGATATGTGGAATTAAAAACTTGTGTTTTGACCCAACATGAAGTGTGCTATTGTGTAGGGAATGTGAGACTGTCGGACATGCGTCACACCGCCAAAGATCAATGTAAAAGTAGCATACATATTCAGGCAATGAAGGAAAATCATAACTGAGATGCATACATGCACCAATAATTTCATGTCAACCAGTAAAAATATAGGCCAAGGATTGCAAAATCACAAGTTTTACGTAACAAGAAACAAGATATTATTATTATGAGTTGGAAACTAATCCACATCTAAATGTCATCACGAGACTAATCAATTAGAAGGGAATAAGAAGAAGGAAATAAGATTAAGGAAGAGGGGAGATCGTGATGACTAAATTAAAGCGGCGTTTTTTATATTTGAAGAGATCGCCAAAGGAGGTCATAACATCGTAACTAACTAACCAAGTCCAATGTGTCCTAATCACCAAGAGAAGATACCCAACAAGCGCGTTAAATTGAAGCATTCAGTAGTTAGCAACTGAGGGTTTATAATCGTCATCTACACCATCTACCTCGACATTCTTTAGATTTTTAACTAGCTTCTGTTTAATTTACACTTTCCTAATCGTTAGAGACTTGTTTGGATCGAAGATCAGAGAAGGGAAGGGAGGAAAAGGGTAGGGAGAAGGGCTAAATCAAAAGTCTTACAGATCTTCGGCAGTGACACTTACTAACTTCGTACAGATGTAAGTAAAAGACATAAGCAAAGCCAAACTCTTAGTATGCATACCATCAAGCTTCTCCATTTTGACCCAGGCCATCTGACAGGATCGAACTCGGCCATTCCAGTAACTACCCCCGTGTACCTGTTGCAGGAGAACCTTTAAGAGGACAACTAAAGCAAAACCAAAAGATAACGCTACAGTGATATATAATACTGACCTCCTTTCACCAGCATCGTCAGCCTCAAATCGCATTTTGAACCTCGTTCCAACGTTGAAAGAAGAATTTAAACTCTTCAAGAACCTCCGGAGCGGTACGATAAACTCAGACGAACTGGCCCTACAACATGAACAGGAATCTCAGATGAAATACAGCATAGCAAAGACTCCGGCATGTTTGATTAAGTAAACTCATTTTTGAGTCTGTAATACTGGAGGCTCAAAGGCTCCAGACTATAGTGACATAAGGTTAAGTTTTATGCAACATTTTATGTGTTGAAAGCACAAATATACCATGTTAGAATAACCCATAATGAAATTTGCATTGACTAGATGTTACATCACAAATATGAAGCATATAAAAGTTTAGTGAGCCAATTTGTTTAATGAGATCGTACTCCAGAGCTGYTAATCATTGGTTCTACTAAAAAATGAAATTACATTGCTTCAAACTACTTTGRTTCAAGAATTAAGACGAGTTATACATTCTGCTGTTTGCAGTGTCATAAATTTGATTATATGATAATCCAAGAGCCGCTGCAATAATGTCATCAAGTGGCAGAGAAGTACACTCTCAACATATATCACATGCATATCAATCAGAATACAACAAAACTAGAGGCACTTCTGCTGTTTGCAGTGTCGTAAATTTGATTATATGATAATCCAAGAGTCGCTGCAATAACATCATCAAGTGGCAGAGAAGTACATTCTCAACACATATCACATGCATATCAATCAGAATACAATAAAACTAGAGGCACTTCATTTCTTGCATCTATAACCATGTTTAACACTCGGGCATGCCAAGCTGGGTGCGGTACCACACATGACAGGCAGTGGACTTGGAAGATTATTTAGTCTGAAACAGGAGGGTTATTGGGAGGGTGGAGTTCAACCCACCCCTGTGTTCAACTAGTACGCCTCTTACAAGCAAATAGAAGGGACGCTTATTCTTCGGCTTTGAAGTACAATGAAATAAAACACAATGACTCGTTAACCTTTCTGTCTTGTATCATGAAGTAGTAAGAGTATCGACACATTTTACGACACAAATATAATTTATAGGTCATTCAGAAACAACCTCCCAATAATTTCAACTAAGGGGCACTTCGCCACACCTAGAAGCCACGGAGACACTAGCGTATCACTGAAGTCTTGACCTCAAGTTGATTTGTTCAGCACTCAACCATAGAGGCAAGGGTGACCATGACCAAGTGACAATATATGTACTGAAAAGTATATGTACGGAAAAAGCCAGCAGGTTTAGACGCCACCCAACTTTACAAAGATTTGTCACTGCATTGAGGCATTGATGCAATGTTGTTGCTGTTGTGAGAAGGGACGCCGTGAATTGTTCAAAAAGATTTCTCAAAAGAACAATATACATGTAACAACCCAAAGGAGCTTTGCCAAAATACCTTGGGTTGTAGCAGACGTTAAAAGCACGCCCAGCTGATATTGCTTCAAATGCAGCAGTTAGGCCATTCTTGCTCATAGGACCAATCAACAGGCTAGGATAAGCAGCACATCCTTTAAGTTGGACAGCTCTTCGGATGCCTAACCTCAGCTCTCCATCAGCTCCCCTAGAATTCGGAAACATACTGTTAGAATGACTTCGACCTTGCAAAAATACTTGGTTTTACAAGGATTAAAATATTTAATCACCTTAGGAAAAGAACAGCATCGCCAGACACGAGCTTCTTCTTGTTCACAAATGCACTCCAGCCAGTAGTCAGCAAATGTCTTCGTGGCTGGCCTGGATTCGTTCAGAAGAAAAATGAATCAAATTATCATTAGCATGTACATGTCGAAGTGCCACACAAAATGCCAAACACTGTTGTTTTGTTAGTTTCATGTTTTTGGCCTCGACTGATACTGTGTCGTGCTGACACACGACACTTGGTCAGAGTGAGGTGTTCAAGTAGAATAAACATCTACAATGTGAATCCAAGTATTAAACTAGGATTTCTATGAGTATGTGTATAGATGAAAATTAAAAAATAGGTGAAGCACCATGAACGGGCACTCAAAACAGGCTTTCACCATTCCTTCAACAACCTAAAAGTTAACAAGAAAATATTGCATGCATATACAAAAACCGAAGCTAGCCAGTATCGATCCATTAGACGCCTTCATATACCATACCTCTGATGTCACCTAATCAGCGATTTAGCGTGTTGGGGGTCCACTGTATCAACTAACTACAACTTATTTTTGTTCTACAAAATTTGACAGTATCTCTTGGAACACGCAATGCGAGTTTACTGTGCAACCAACATTTACTTTTTGACATACAAGATCTTAAACATTAACCTTTTATATGAAACATACGTATGTGAGGGCCTAGGATCTAAGTAACTGAAAATCGAAGAAATGTACCTCGGTAGATGTGTCGAAACCTCCACTCGAGCCCATGCAAATCCTTGGCGACGAGCTCTTGAGAGGGCCTCTGCTGCTTATAGTCCTGTATTAAGATAAGACAGCAAGAAGGTTAATAATCCTTAATAAATATGTGTATACTAACAATTGTAAAATCTTGGCAAGCAAATGTGAAGCCTAACAATATATGTTTCTTTTATTGTTCGAGACAATCGCTTCTCTCTTCAATAACTCTCAAACTATATACATATATAAATATTATAATGGGCACTCTAATGAACCATTTAAACTTCCTTAAGCCAAAGAAATACATTTTTTAGTTTGAGACTATAATAGAAAAAAGCAAGATGACTCACTACAATGGTTGTAATTCTGTTATTAGTAGTCGTTTGATGTGAATATGTGATACTCGATGCAGTTTTCATAGTAGGTCATTTAGAACACCCTCTTTGGGTAAGGAGCACAGGGGATAAGGCTGCATAGTGCATACATTCAACCCCAGACGAGACCTTGAGGCCTAACACTAATGTTCTACTCTAATGGACATGAAGTTTGCTACAAAACTAATGATGTGAGTTTCAATAAATCTCAATACTTTTTCGGTCAAAGTTTCAGTCAAACAGTCCTAAAAATATCAAAACCGTCATTTTCTAAAAATCGGAGGGATTAAATACTTTAGGAAATGCAACTGCATTACCAGGGGAGGGAAACAGTCCTCAGCAGCGCGTCGAGGGACAGAGAATCCACCATGAGTGCTGGTATCAGAAGCAGTAAGAGTCTTGCAGAACATGTGTGGTGTTGAAGACTTGACTGCATCTTCAAAGTCCTCTTCTTCACCATCAACATCACTCTCACTTTCTCTCAATTTCTCCTCAATCTGCTACACATATATTCAATACAATGCTCAAGTTAATACACCACCAGTAACCATTGCACGAGACAGTCTCACACTGTAAGACGAACACACTACAAAAAAAGCTCGCACCGCCTTATCATTGTTTAATTGAAAGCTCAAAACTTTAGGAGAAACATCCCTTAATTTAATCAATTATTTAATTAACATCCCTTGAATCTGAATTAATTACTGAAAAAGTACATTAACTACATTAAATTAAGTACAAAATAATGCTGGATTATTTTAAAAATCTTACTTGGCTTTCTGGGATTAGAGAAACTTGAGCATAAACCTCATCAGTAGCCACTTCAGCCTACAATTAAGAGCACACATTTCAAAAATAATTAAGCTTTTTGTTTCCTAAAATTGCAACCACCCAATATTGAGGGGACCAAAAACATAATTAATTAATTAATCAATTAATTAACTAACTAAATTTCCTAATTCCCAGAAAAAATAATCCCCAAAATCCAGAATCTCTGGATGCAAGAGCCTAAATCATGACAAATTCAACCAACATTCACTCAAACATTTAATTAACAAACCAACTAAATCCCAAAGTATCATATCCCCTCAAAAAAAGCAAACTTTCTTAAAAAGAATTGAAAACCAATTAAGACCGTCTTATAGTATGTGACGGTCCTTCTAATAAATGAGTGTTTTACTAATAAAAAGACAGTCTTTCAATAACAACCAAACAACTAACTAATGAAACAAAAAAAGAACATATACCCATAATTGAACCTTATGTATCCCATAATTGAAACCTTAAAATTCATACAAAAAACCCAACATTATACTCAAACACAACAATATTTGTGTAAAACCATTTTACACCCGTGTTATTGTAAAACAGTTTTACAAGAGACCGTCTCCACTCAAAAAAAGCAAGAAAAAAGAGTGAACTTACATGAAGCTTGACATCAATAACTCTACAAAACACATGAGGAGTGATATTAATATTATTATTATTATTTGAATTATTATTAGTGTTGTTATAATTATTATTATTATTATTATTATTATTATGAAAATCAGACATATTATGCTGTTCATCAAGGTGACCTTGAGGTAAATAAACAACAAAGCTGCCTTTTTTAGGCAAAGAAATGAGTGGACCAGCACAAGCATGCCATAAATCCATACAAACAGAAATTGGTGATGAGAAATTTGAAGAAGAAACACTAAAGTTTGAATCTTTAGTACTTTGAAAAGTGTTTAAATCTTCTTCTTCTTCATTATTAGTAGTGTTTAAGTCAATTAAAACACCCATCATACTTACTCCAAAAAAAAAGGAAAATTTAATTTTTTTAAAAAAATGAATAAAAATATTGGGAATTTGTTTGAAGAATAAAAAGCCTAGAGAAGTGAAGATTTTATTGAATTTATTGAATTAAAAGTGGAAAAATTGTAGAGATAGAGAGAGAAAGAAAGGGAAGAGATGGTAAAATGGGAGAGTGTGAAAGTTGCTACAAGAGGACTAAACTTAGGTAAGACAGGTGCTTAACCTGCAAACAAACAGCATTGCTAAAAAGAGGAACACCCCCAAAATTAAAATTAAATAAGAACCCTAATTTATTTGATTTTTTATTGGATTTAAGGTGTCAAATCAGATGAAATTTGGGGTTTTAATGATATGGGTAGTGATAAAATGATGAGATAACTAGTGGGTATTTGAGGGATTTTGTTGATTGTTTTGTTTTTATATGTGGGTTTTTTTTTTTTTTTTTTTTTTTTTTGTAATAAAACTAAAACTAAAATAAAATCCTAATTAAGTTGATAAAATTGGGGATTTTAATGACATGGGTAGTAATAAAATGATGAGAAAACTTGTGGGTATTTGATGGATTTTGTTGATTTTTTTGTTTTCATATGTGGGTTGGTTTTAATTTTTTTGTAAAAATAAATAATTAAGAACCCTAATTAATTGGATTATTTTTTTAAAATTGGGGATTTTAAAGAAGTGGGCAGTAATAAAATGGTAAGAAAACTAGTGGGTAAATGAGAGACTTTGTTGAAAGATTTGTTTTTGTATATGGGTTGGTTTTGTTTTGTTTTGTTTTATTATGAAATTGTTTTAATTATTTTTTGAATAAAAATGAGCAAAAGAAAGAAGAGTGTAGCTAGGCTTTGCAGTGTAGTGCAGAGTGTGCAGTAGCTGCTTCTGCTGCTGTTTCCTGTGTGAGACTGATGAGGTGAGAGAAAGAGAGAAGAAGATGCCTGTGATGTGTGGCAGACAGACACAGTTAATGATAGAGATAGATTTGAGTGAATTGTGTATTGTAAGTTTATGTAAACTTTGTAATAATGTGACTAATAATTATAAATAATAATAATAACAATTGTGATTTTATATATCAACTACTGTTACTGTACAAAGTTTTGACAAACATTAGCCTAATGAGTGATGACTAGTGACTAATGATTAACGTTTAAAAACATATCAAATGAGTTGTTTGATGGAATTTTTTTATTATTTGGACTATGTTTAAGACGAGTATAATTCTGTCTTAAATTTTAAATAATTCATGTGGTGTAGATGAGATAAAAATTGATCGTTTATGAATAATCAGAAACTTGTTTTATTCTATACAAGTGAGTGTTGTTTGATCCTTTTTAGTCTAAAGACGGATGTTGTCGTCTTCAGAGAGACCAACTGATTTTTCTGAATATTTTCATATAGATTAGTGTGGGTTTCGGTTTAGAATCTATATATCTAGTTTAAACAACTTTTTTCGTACGGTTCGAGTTTAACCCATAATGATCAAGGTTATGGTTAGCTATGT
Organism: Silene noctiflora; assembly: GCA_009801015.1. Lineage (NCBI taxonomy): Eukaryota > Viridiplantae > Streptophyta > Magnoliopsida > Caryophyllales > Caryophyllaceae > Silene > Silene noctiflora. Next base: position 175,806 of record VHZZ01000227.1, read on the forward strand.
GTAAGTTGATCATTCGATAAGGTCAGTCGTGTACCAATTGTACCTTTGTTTAGTGGTTAAGAGTCCACGCTCTAACACTAATGACCAAGGTTCAAACATCGGTACCCTCCATTAATCCTTTTTAAGGTTAGTCGTGTCGTTTATAATCGATTTCTAGTTTTTGGCAAACTGCAAGTTAAGAAGAGTCAACGATTGCAACTTTTAGATAACCAGTAACAACAAAGATTTTTATTTAAAACGGCCATTTATCCAACAAGATCAAGACTATTGTCTCACAAAGTACATCAAAGTTAAAATCAAAATAAATATTTACCCCATCACATATTCCACTCACATGTTTATATAGCACAAACACAAAGTAAATCAATGATGCCAACAAACAAATAAAACCCCTTTTGTGAATATTTTGTTAATAGTAAAAAGCTAATTTCTTTATTTGGTGGGTAAAGTTTATATTTTGAAGAAAAATACATAAGTACTTTATGAAGAACTAAAAAAACAAAAATGTAGGAAACTCAATAAAAATGGGTGTTCATTTGCACAACCCCCTATATTTCCGGGCGCCTTGTCTTATGACATCCTCAACTCTCTCACATGTCCCCCCCTTTCACTACTCTATCACTCTAACTACCTACTTTACTTTTCTAGTTTTTAATAACTTTGCTATCTCTTCATTTTGTTGTGTACCTTATCACAATACATAACTATACTTTTTTTTTTTTTTAATTTAATTGTTCAATTGTTATTTAACTTTCTTGCCAATTTGTACATTGTTTCCTCTCTTTTAGGGCTTAATTAATTTCATAGATTCTTATTTGTGACGAGCGTATCCATTACAAGCTTATAACGGGTCAAATACTACCTATGTGGGGGTAATTAAGGCAAAAGCAGAGTATCTAGGGAGTAACAATCTGTTTTGTCTTATCTACCCACATAGGTAGTGCTTGCATGTCTTATCGACACCACCCCCTCTCATCGGTGACACTTCAGGCAGCCACCACCCCTTCAATACCAATTAATACAAACCCAAGTTAATTGCTACAAGAAACCCTAAATTAATTATAAGAAACATTTTGTGGATTGAATGGTCGGGTTCAGTAGTTAGCAAGACGATCCATGAGCAGCTCTACTCCGCATCAGACAAATAGGCAACTCTAGCAATTAAATGATCACAAATTTTCGTTTGTGACGAACAAAATCCGTCACAAACTTCTGACGTGAGACAAAGGGGCAAGTGAGAGGGCAATGCAAGTGGGGAAGAGTTGTGAGAGGTTACAAGTTTATGATCGTCACAATCGAGATGGGCTATTGAATAATAAAATAAGTATAACTGCATGATATGACATGGCCAAATAATATCATGTTCCCAATTAATATTATAAACATGATATAATCAAATTTTATCACTATCTACCCATTCACGTATGTAATAATAGTATATATAATGTAGCAATTAAATGATATATTCATAAAATAATTATGAATTCATGCTATAATATAGTCAAATATATACTCCATATATACATACTCCATATGAATATCTACCCAATTCATTCATTCATTCATTTAATCAATTAAGTGTCAGTGTTATAAGAAGCAAAGTCATGAATGCCACCTTCATTATCAATCCTATATATCATGCAATTTTTTTTATTTTTTTTTAATATTTTAAATTTATTACTATTATTATTTGTCTTTAAAACAACACCATCTTTAAATTGCAGAAGAAAGAAAGCAGCAGCAGCAGCAGCAACCAGTGTTCTTTAATTCTTCTGACTCAGTTTATTACCATGGTTCGTTAAGCACAGTCTTTTACCATATTAATATACTATATACACCTTATCTATCTATAGCTTTCTTAATAATTAATATATTCTACTGCATGATTTATATGTTTAAGATGTGACTTGTTTAAATTAGTAGCTGTCTATCCATTTTTAGTACATCATGCATAAATGTATTGAGTACATCGTTCTTTAAGACCGATTTAAAGTTAAGACCTCTTATAACTCTTTTTTTATATTTGTCATTGTCTTAATTAAATTAATGGTGACTGTAATTTTAACTTAAGATGGTCTTAATTAAGAATTTTTGCCATTTTTTGTATAGTTAATTATTAGAATGGAGAATACAAGACAATAGAAAGGGTGAAACATATAAAAAGAGATATAAAAAAAAAGAATTGAATATATATTAACTTCAAGCAATGTGTTAATACAAATACTTAGGCCTTTGGAGAGATTTAGGATATATGCAACAATAAGTCTCCCTTGTGACGGATATGTCCGAAGAAAAATCATAAAATTTGCAAAACCCTACTAGAACATATTTATGGTCATAACTTCGTAATTTTGACATCAACTTATCATAACCTGAAGGACATACACAATATTATAAATTAAAGAATCTTTAAATAACGCTTTTTCTTTTATATAAACACATGTATAAAACGGTTTAACACAAGTTTAGTACGGACGGAGTAAAATGACATATGATTATCAAGTAATCTAAGTAAAAGACTAAAAAAGCAACACATGAGTGAGCACATAGAATGTTTTACTACGACGACATGGTGCCATGGTGGTAGTGCAAGCATGAATTAGAAGCTATAAAACTCAAGTACCTATCTAACCGACAAATGAAGGACAAGATTTAGCAATCAATTGGATGAAGGATCTTTTCATGTTGGAAGGTACGAGAATTGTTGTTAATCAACACTTTTAGACTATACCAAATCACTATTTAGAGCAATTCAATCATTCATTACATTACCACAAACCTCAACTAACAACTAAATTAAACCACCTTCTTATCTTTTTCTCCTCAAAATTTTGTATAAATATCTTTACTACTCACTGTCCTAGTTATCTGTTTACCTATTTTATTTTGAAATGTCTCAGTCAATTGTCGTCCTTTCTATTTGAAAAAAAATGTCTTTAATGACAATTTGATATTTCACACACAATTTGATCCACTTATCATCTAATGATTGGTTGATTCCCTCCCCTTTTCTTAGTTTTTGTGCCAAAATCAAAGGATAATAATTGATTTGGAAAAATGGAATATAAGCTAAGTCCATGTCTAATTGGAAGATTAGTGTGGCCGACCCAATTTAAGTTGATGAAATGTCTAGGTAGGTCGACAACTCGACTCTAGTACATGTCTAAATCTAACCCCACTAGTGCATGGTTTGTGTGGTAAGTGTAGTGGTGACCCAATTGGTAATGATGTTGTTCATGTGTCATTCCGATCATTAGATCTAGTCTCTTCGGTCTGTAAAAGAAGCGGGTTTGAAAATGTTGTTTTTAAGCTTGAATGTTCGTGAGTCGAGTAAATCATGTCGATCAAGTATGGGTTCAATCCAAGTTAAGTCGGTATCTGACTAATTTGAGACAATTAACCTGAATTTTTTTATGGTTCAAGCACAAAAGTATAAGATATAGCTCTAGTATAAGTCAAACCAATATCAAGTGATTGTTTGTCAAAGATAAGGGTTTCATACTCATACCTCAAACCTCAAACCCACGAGATATGGGTTTCTCATACCCAAAGAGGATGATGGGTATGAGATTGATACATATAGGTATCAAATTAAAACAAACAAAAATGTGAAAATAAAAATTATGGCAATATTGTAAATGAACTTTTATATAATTATTTGATTAAATATTTATTTTCATGATTTTATAATATTAAAAAATATTATTTAAAATATTATATTTTACATATTTTAGCTTTAATTGAGTTTCAAACTCATATCACTCGAAATTGAAACAAACACATGAAATGAGGAATGGAGTTCCAATTAACTCCATAGCACCCAGGTTTGATTCCTGATTCCAAACTCATACCCTTGAGCGAAACAAACATCCCTGATAGTTATTTGAAGTTGGGATCATTGATACTGCATAACCCAAAATAATAAGTTATGGTCTTTAGTAAATTGATCTGCCACACAAAATAATTATTTAACCAATTATAATCCATTTAGTAAATCATGTCGATCAAGCACATGTTCGGTCCAAGCTAAGCCGATATTTGACTAATTTGTGATAATTCACCTGAATAATTATGATAATCATTCGATATTGGGAACATTTATACTTTATAACTACCCAAAACAGTCAATTTTGGTCCATTTACGACCTAAATAACTTAACCTTATTTAACATGATACATATCTTGATCAACAACCTAGTTTAATGTGATAACGTAACATAGATCTTAATAAAAATCCAAATAGAGCTAGCTAAATCAAACAATGACTTGAACAAACTTGTTTACATACAACAACATAATGGCAATCTCAGACAACATAAATTGGCCTAATAATAACAGAACTTGACAATTACCAACCCGACCAAAGGTGACTCGACCTGAGTCCAACCGCAATATGACCACACAAACGGCACATCTAAAAGGTCACCACCCCATGCAAGATGAATAGTTGAATTAGTGACCTAAAGACAAAGGTATCACTATATGGCATTAAAAGTATGATACAAGAAAAAGGGACAAGTCCTTATCAAAGCCATCAATAACAAAGGACCCAAACAGGGAGAGGAGGCTACTATTCATAAAAAAAGCCTAACAAAGTAGCAGGCTTAAGGCTAAATTGTGAAATAGTGGTGGGGTCTTGATACTCTGGACAATACGGGGTTACAACTCATTGTCCGTTGGCTATTTTCCTTTCACTCTTATACCTTTCCTTTTTTTATTCCTTTTTTATTTAAGTCCGATTGTTCGTCGTCGATAACAGTGAGCCATCCCCGATATCAATGCTCTCTGCATCGATAACTGGTTGGTCAACAAGTTTACTTCATTTCCACGAACATCTAATCGCAAAGTTACCGGATGAGATGAACAATCATCATACCAAACTCGTTGATCTCTTTTCCTTTCTCTCTTATGCCTTTCCTTTCTTTATTCCTTTTTCTTTTAAGTCGGACTGTCCGCCGTCGATAACAGCGAACAGTCCCCGTCATCAATGTTCGCTAAATCGATAAGTGGTTGTTCAAGAAGTTTACTTCACTTCCATTTATGGGGAAACGAACATCTAATCAAAGTTATCGGATGAGATGAACAATCACCAACACCAAAATCCCTTCTCCTTTCACTCTTATGCCTTTACTTTTTTTTTACCTTTTTTCATTATAAATCGACCTATCTATTGTCGATAACAGTGAGCAATTCCCCTGTTATCGATGTTTTTTAGTTAGGTAAACGGTTGGTCAATAAATTTACTTCATTTCTATAGACAGAAAGCAAATATCTAATACCATCACACCAAACCGGTTGATTCCTTTTCTTCTTTATTTTCATTTATTTACCTCACTTTTTTTAGGTCCCTTCCTTTTCGATGCTCCATGCAATTTATTGGGATTTGTCTTTTGTTGATGCCATACAGTAATTAGTCCTTTTGTTATCTATTGTTAAAATGACTAGTCTATAATGTAAAAATGCGAAATAGTCGTCGTAGTACACTAGGATTAACCAATGACCGAGTATCTAGGGCATATGATGGCTCGCTCTTATGGTATACATTATGTATGAGAAACGGTGATATATACCGAAATTCAGTACTACCTGATCATATTTTATTATTGTAATTTATTTTAACTGATTGATACCGATTATTTTGTTAAAGTAGAGAATTTACATTGTATGTTCTCTAAACAAGTCATGTGGACTTTATTTGCGTTAGTTTACAAATTTTAATTTCTGGTGCATATTTTAGTATTGGAGCTAAGATTCGCCGTTAAGGTGGTTTAAAGGATTTTATTGGGCACGAATGAATAATGCTTTAAGATAAACTTTAAAAAATATTGGAAATTTTCACTGAGGGGGGCTAGCTTGGTAAACCGTAAACTCCCGGGTATACGTAATAGACTGTAAACCGTAAACGTCATAGCTTGTAAACCGCGTACACCAAGTTAACCACCCTTTTTAAGGGGTGACAGGCTCAAAGTCTATAAGGCGTAGCCCCAGGCCATTAATTATACCTCCACAAGAGTGTTTTTAGTGGGGCTTGAACCTGAGACTCTTGAGAATTTTAACGACTAAACTCTATCCTCACAGGTAAATAGGAACAAATTTTATCTAAAGCCAAACATAAAACTAACCAATCTTTTGGAATTGTACATTGATTTATTTCCTTTCCTTTTATTTGTTTTGTAAAAAGTAAATATAAAGATTAAAGTAAGTTTGAAAGAATACTTTTCAATCATAACATTACATCAAACAAGACATGCTTAGCTAGGTTAGCAAATCACCTTACAAGTAAGAAGCTACAAAAGCATACCTCTCTAACTCTCTAAGCAGCAAAAATAAAAGAAAAAACCTACTACTTCATTACTTTTTGTAGAGGTCAAATGTTAAAGTGCCAAAGGTTCCAAACAAGGAAATCATGAATAAATAAATAAGATATTATAAAATATATTATTATTGAAATAAATATTTCAAACCAAAAACTACAGAGTACTCCTTTTTACCCCTGCAGGCTAAACTGTTGTTTTTGTTGGTTGCAATACATTTTAGGTCATGTTTTATTAAATGAGTTGCATTATGGGTTTTTCCCATTTGTTAATGGATACCAATATATTATATAAAAGTATAATACAAGAACCACTAAAGACTAAGTTGTACACGTGTCGCTCTCACAATAAAAAAATTTCCGCCTAACTATTCTCTTTTTGAGTATCATATTAGCCCACGACAAAATAAATGTTCAGCCCAATTCATTTACACATCAAAATAACAACAATATTCTTATAATTTCTTTAATAACCAATCAAAAAATACAATTAATCTTTGACCATTTCCTTTCAATCCGGTCAAGTATGGAAAGAATTCTTTATATATAGAATTATATATCCTCTATGATTATATACTTTTATACTTTTATATTATACTTCTATTATACATAGGAAAGATTTCTTAAGGATACTATAAACTYAAGAAAAGAAGAAGCAATAGCTACCTTACAACTATAGTAAATATTGTTGGATATTGTTTTTATACTCAATTAATAATATACACTACAAAAAAACGGCAAATAATGTCCTTGAATTTTCTTTTCCCTTCATTTAAGTCAACTATGGAGAACTTTATATAATCTTTTGTAGTCAATTAATAACATATAAACTGAAAAAAAAAATTAATAATAATACAGCAATTACTTGAATACCTAACCAATAAAATATACAATCTTTCAAGAATGAGACAATCTTCCTGTGTATCAATCAAACACTACAAAAAAACATAAAGACAACTAATCTTTTAGAATAAATATGTTCTTTGAATATAAAAGATAAAAATACAATATTAAAAGAAAGTTGTATCATAAATATACAATTATCTTAGTATAAAATACTAAGAATATTAAAAAATTACAAATAAAATCAATCATTAAACCAAATATTAAACTTGACACATGTTGCTATCTCCTTGATTTTTTTCCCGCCTAAGTAAAAGTCTATTCATTGAATATATCTCTTATGATAATTGCCAAAAATATGACASTGTAATCTATCAACACTTAGGAGCTTAATTATAGGCCATATTATAATTACCAAAAATAATCTATTAACATTATTACATAATAATAGCCTTTTGATTTAGCTTATAAGAAAAAGGAAATGCATTATTATAAGATGCAATTAAATTTTCTTTTATAATCATTCTTTTTTTTGTTATTATTTTACTTTGAACCATAAGTCATTGATTAATTTTACAATTACTTAAATGCTCCTCAGAAAACCATTTTTTTATATAACAAATATCTTTTACGGGAGACTAAAACTGTCGATAGTGTGATTTTATCAAAATTTATAACGTAAAATCGTTTTATATAAGGTTTATTAGATATTTTTATATTTGAGAATTGCAAACCTTTCGTAAACGAGTTTCCAATTTCACAAATTCTTAGTTAAAAGTGTTTTAAGTTAAGACGACGCTTATAACCGATTTAAACAAGACATAAATAAAAAGCAATGCATGTTGTGAAAGGTCTTAATTTAAGACGGTCTTAAGTAAAAAAAAAAAAAGTCCTACTATCTTAATGTATTTATGTTAGCTAATAAACTCATTAAAAGTTTCTCATATATGACATACAAATAATATTGACCACACAAATTATTTTACTCCGTATAAGATAAGACAATAACAATAAGTCGTTTACATATCACACTCTTTGTTTTTTAACTTTTACAATAACAATAAGATACCTTAAATTTTACTATTTCGTACTCTATTATTTACGTGTATATTATTATATAAGAGTATCATACTTGCCGTTTGTATGGAATTTTTTTTATGAGGGTATATATAATTAGCAAATTATTTATGGTTGTTTTTCCTATGTTCTACTTATGGTGTTGGGTAAAAAGGTTTATATTAATTTAACATAAAATCGTGTAATAAAAATTTATATACCCTCACCAAAAATATGGGTTTTGTCTGTAAGTAAAATTCTATTAGACAAACGGTGAAAGTAAGAAAATTTATAATAGAGATAAGGTAAGCAAAATATGCTTAACAAGGTTTACTATTAAATTTAATTAGCAGAATTAGGGAAAAAAAAGACTTAATAATTAGCAGATTATATAAAAAATTTATTATTTTCATATTTTTAAATAAATTATAAAAAAAATCCTTATGGTCCATTCCTTCTATGTCTTTAATAACTTAACTTCATATGCTCCATATCGTACTATGTCTTTAAAAACACGAAGATTGTTGTGTAGTTATTAAAAATATAAGGAAAAATAATCCGAAAAGATCGGATATTTACCTGTTAATAAGAAATACAATACGTATTTTAATTACATGCGTACCTTTTAATTATAATTATTTGGATCATGTACAATGGGTGCCGCACTACACCCGCTTCCACTAGGACGAGTATGGGTAGAGCATTCGTTGGGTGGTGGGATTGGGCTATACCCGCCTACACACCAAATAAGTTTGAAGTTAATGATTTAAGAAGTTATTATATTTTTAATAATGATTTTTAAAATTTATCAGACGAGTGTAATTCGCTTACATTCAAAGTTATCATCAATATGAAATAAGATATAAGCGCATTGGCTTATGAATGGTTGGGTGAAGACATGAGACACGAGTATAAAAAAGTCTTCACCGATTATTATATTAATTTGGTCTAAATGTTAATTAGGAGTATTATAAATGTCGAATCTCAATTCAATATTGTATTTTAATTTGAACGTGTAAAATTTTGTACATTCATACTATAATATTGAATGATATCATAATAAAATGACTATTTATATATTTTTTATACATGCCCGTGCAATTTTGCACGGGTTCTAAGCTAGTATGATAAGATATCAATATGAGATACAAATATAGAACGGTGTATTTAGGGGATTAGCAGGGACACTAATCCTCACTGGCGTTGATGGATCTGTAGCTAGCAGGGGAGCTCGCACCTGCTGGCGATCAGAAATTTCAAAGTTTTTAATTAAATTTTTCCAACAGTTTTTGAGTTTCCTTAAACCATTGTCTGTTTGTCTCTGCTAAATTTTTCGTCCGAGTTGGGGGCAATTCCTGGCTCCGTCACTGCTCGCTGGACAATGAAAAATTTAAGAGATGTTACAAGTATTGTTGTGAAGCGAATAAATGAACTCTTTAGCCTTTCTAACAACAAATCCTGGCTCCGATTTGCCATCTTATTATGATATATAAGATGTTACAAGTATTGTGACATTTGGGTGTATGTGTATCAGTCCAAACTTGGAATCGAATCGCTAGTCGTTGTTCGGTCTTATGGTCATTAATTAATTTGTTTTTTTATATCATCTGGTTTAGTCTGAATTCAAGTCAGGTAAAAGTACTAGGGCGATAAAACTCTCCCTCATAAAGTCACGAGTAACACTGTAGTGCTGCATTTCCAGGATTTGAACCCGAGACATTTTAATCCTTTTTTTTAGACAAAAAATTATTGATCTAAGTGCTCAAGAGTTCATCAATTAATCCGTACTTCTTCTATTCTTCTAATTCAACCGATTCATTACATTTTTGAAGGGGAATATTAAACAAACATACATTTATCCAATGAGTCACATGGAATATGAAGTATAGGATGAATTTTGGAGGTTTGTATGTTGTACATACCCTGAGAGAAAGCTTGTGCTTGTGTATTTTCTGATAAACGATGATGGGCAATGAAAGGATCTTTTCTACTAGTGTTGTGTTTTTGACAGACTTTTTTCAATTTTGGTGCATACCTTTAGTGGATGTATACCACATTAAGAGAATGGCGTATCTAGCTATAGTGTAACTTACATCATGGGTATCATGACCACACTTCCTCATTGTTAATTAGAATGTTTTTCTAGGGGTGTTTGATATAGACTTTAATCAATGTTTTTATCTTACTATTTTTAAACTGAAAACGGTTAAATAAGTAGTTCTTAATCGACAAACTTTGTAGGTAGTCAGTCTATAACATTAATCGTCGTCATTTCAAGTCAAGTCAAGTCAAGTTTATAAGAATGTAGTTATCGAGTAGGGTTATTCGAATGGTTTCCAAGTATATATGTTGTTATGGGTTTGGCAAGGACCAGATGCAAGTTGGAGTGTCTCTTTGTCTCACGTCACAAGTAAGACGAACTGTTATATAATTAGGGAGGGAATAAGTAAAAATTAATTCAAAAGCCCATAGTTTAAGCTTTACTTTCACCTTTCACCTTTGGCAGTAAAAAAAAAAAGAAGAAGAAGAGGTAAAAGCAAAAAATCCTGAAGGACAAGACAAGTAAAGTGAGAAGAGAAAGAGAAAGAGAAAGAGAAAGAGGGGCAGAGTGTACAGAAAGAGACCCTCGACTTTTACGCGGGAGTTAGCCTGCTGCCTGCACTCTCTCTGCCTTCTGCTCAGCCTTTCATCGTACTTTAGTCTTGTCATTCATCTTTCCTCTTCTTCCTCTCTCTATATCTCACCCGTCCACCTGTCTTATCCATCTATCATTATTATTTTTAACACAAATTATTCTCGTTTAAGAAAGGATTATCAGTCTTAAGTTTAATACGGGTCAAATATCATACCAGTTATGTATATAAGACAAATACATTACTTGACTCTTTTTAAACTTAAGACGGATAGTGCAGGGTTAAACGAGACTTGCTCATATGAAAATTTGATCATGATTTTATGTAGTTTGTACGTTTATGTATGTTATTTTGGTGTGTATATGTTTGTATGCTACAATTGACACGTTTATTCACGAGTGATCCATAAAATCATAAATCAATCAAATGTGATATAATGTTATATAGTTACATTGTTTTGTGTAAAAGGTTCATTCGTCCTAAGGTAATGTATCTCCAACCATGCATTCTTTGCACTTTAAGATTATGTTAGTTTATAAAATGGTAAGAGTATTTTCTTTCGAATGGATCCCTTTTATAAGATGGTCGAATAGTCAAAATTAAATAGTTATAAGAGTTATTTAGTATGCATTAATAGAATAATACCGTATTGTGGCGATTTTACAGTGTCGTATATCAATGGATTATATTTTTTCGCATCAATTGTACAGCAGCCACTATAATTCACATACGGTGGCTATTATAATTTGAGGACCGTCACCATAGGCTCACTTATGCTAACAGGTTTTTCAACTAATGAATGGTTATTAATAGTTTTTTTACCGACTGAACTTTACATAAGGTCTCGCTTGATAAACAACATATTGACAAACATTGACATATCCGCGTTAGATAGTAGATTGACCAATAATTATGTTATCATTGTTTCAAAACCCTCGTCACAAAAAAATCAAATAGATAATTATCTATTACTCTATTAGGACGGAGGTAGTACTATTTTCAAAAAAAAATTAAGTTGTAATAATAGATTCACTTATGCCTTTATTTGACTCAAAAAAAATTACGAGTAATTGTTATGCTTACTTTGATATTTACCAAACACTAAAGATGATTTTGCTAATGAGATTTATTAGTCAAACATGTTATTTAAATTTGCTGACCGTATTCTACTAATAATAAACTATTTAAAATCTACTTTTGCTATTTGTCAAAAAAAACCTAACTATAACTTCTGATTACGTGTTAAGGTTACATTTGTTTTTTCAAATTTACCGCCTTTTAAAGATCACCGTTTTGGAAAAAAATCACGCTTTCTGAAAATATTTCTTTATACAATTCCTATAAACTCAGTTCAAATATTATAAATTAAGTTCATATCTTATAAGTTTAGTTTATAAAAATTCATATCCTAATTTCACTTAGAGCTCAATTTTGGACTTAATTTCAACTCATTTCATTTCAATTCAACTCTATTTAATTCAATTCAACTTCGTTTAGCTAACTTCGGCTCATCTTCTCAACAAACTAACTCTTATTTCAGTTTTATTAAGTTCAGTTCAAAAAAAAATAATTCAATTCGTACCATACATACCCATTTTTGTATAAGTTCAATTTAAAAATTTTATTTTTATTAGTTCAGAACTTATAAATTTAGTTAAAAAAAATTCAAATCTTACTCATTAAATTCAAAATTATTCATCAATATTAAGTTCAAAAGAAGGAGCCTAAAACATACTCCCTCCTATTCAGCCTATAGTTCCCCTTTCTCTAATATATGTGAGTAGTATTATAATGAAAGGGGAACTATAGGCTGAATAAGAGGGAATATTGATTATGGAAAGTGACTTGAGCGAATACGCAATTAAAATTCTCTCCATTACCTCCCCTCTTCATTATTTTTAAACGACTTAGATTATTTGTTGACACGATTTAACGGTCACAAACGTAAGTAATTGATAATAATGCAAGGGTAAAATAATACTATATAATATAAACTTTATACTCCCTCCTGTTCGGCCTAATGTTCCCCTTTCTTTAATATATGTGAGAAGTATGAACAAGAAATGAAAAGAAAGAAATAGAAAGAAAGAAATGGAGAGAATCCTTAGACGTGAATACGATATGAGAATACTCGGTAGTATAGTTTACAAAATACTCGGTAGGAAATACGTAGAAGATGGTGACTTGAGTTTGAGCTTACTAAAATTAAATTAGTGACTTAAAAAGTGATGGAACCCCATTATATCTAGCAATCAAAACAATGTCTCCCTCCCTCATTTACTCTTATCCATTGTGTATACAACACGTGGCACTTCTTCTATGGTCTATTTCATGGGCCCCATTTTGTCCTTACCGTCAAGCTTGCCAAAAAGAACTAGACCAATCGTTGTCATGCCTACTTGCAGGACTTGTCGGTTTCTCCATCTCTCTTATACTTATTTATTTTAATTAAATTTAATATCTTATTTATTTTAATTAAATTTATTATCTTAATATAAAAACGGGATAAATATACTCATTTACATAGGAATAAATATTTTACAAATACTTTTGCTCTCTCACTTGCTCCCTGTGAGAGGGTACACAAATGAGAATGTGTGAATATTTTATTAGTATTTTATTTTACTCGTTTTAAGTTTAAGGCTGATATTATCGTCTTAAACAAAAATTTCTGATAATCAACAAACTAGTCTTCTATATTACAATTCTAAGTTAATAGTTTGTAAAATGCATTCAACCTATCTAAAATATGACCCTTAAATACTAAATGTACAAAGCAGTTATAAAAATATCAAGAGCATTTTACACATATTTGCATTATTTGATCATTAACTAATTTAGAACACTGCTATGCTATTTAAATAAATATGCTACCATCTTATGAAAATAAGATGTTATTTGATTTAATGGTATTTTTTCCCGATCAATGCTACGTCTTTGATTTTCACACAAAGAGTTTAGGAATGAGAGAAATATACTTAAAAAATACAAAAAAGATAAAAATGTAACACCCCCCATGAAAATGAAAAGCAACTTTTAGATATCTATATATCTATAACATAAATGTAAGTAATTGATGACATGGCTAGAAGAAAAAAAAAAGTAAACAATCAAGGTCTCGTTTTTTTACTAAAAAGAGCTAAACTAAGCTGAAATTAATAAAGCTGAATTGAAATAAGTTGAAATTAACTTAAAAAAAGAGAATCTAAAGAGGACGGAGGGGAATATTTTAGTATTTATTCTGTTTGTTAATTTCAAAAAATGAAAAAATAATGATAAGATGGTTATGTGACATCTGGGAGTGTACGGCCCAGCCCACAGGTCAGCAAGGATCATGGGCCTTCATTTTGTGATGTTACATAAAGTGGAAGCTGTGCTGTACACTTGTATCAGTACTTTTTTGTGATTTTTTCAGAATTCTTTGACTCAAATAGTATTTTACCTCAATTTATTATGACTAAAATTAATTAATCACTTGTCTAAACAAAAAAAAAAAGAAAATTTTCGAGTAATGTCGTCCTTACCCCTAAAGATAATCCACCAAATAAATTATTATAAAGATTTTGATGTAAGTAGAAAATTCCTCCCGAAAGACGGAAATTTTTCAACCAAAAAAAAAAAACTCGCTATTTTTTCGTACTATAAACGAATTGTGCTTGCAATTTTTTTTTTCCATAGGTCATATTTTTAAACGGACATATCTATTTGACCCGTTTCCTTCCAATTGTAAGAAATAGAAATTCCTAAACTACTCGGACAGTTTAGGAACGGATTGGAAGTATTGGGTTTTAAATTTAAGATGGATATACCCGTCTTAAATTATACCCGTGTTAAACAGGAATTTGTCAACAAAAGTATACGTATTTAGCAAATTACGTGTGTTAAAAACAAAAATTGTAACCGGCCGTACAAGAGTCTTGGCATTAAGTAGAAATGAGTTTTAGTGGAAGAGAGGAGTTTTGAGGAAAAACTAAGCTTTGTAATAAGTATAGAAATGTGTAAGTCTTTTTTTTTTTCGAGTAAAAATAGGGTCGGGGTGATTATATTAAGTCAAACTCCGCAACAAAATTATATGCAAAAATTCTGGTACAAGACAAAGTTGTTCCCAAAGTCCCCAACTACGGAACAAAGTCTAGCAAGTATTAACTAACACAAATTCTCATTTGTGACGAACATATCAAGCATCAACTTAATAAGCTTCTTTTTTATACTTGACGAACATTCCGTTCGAGTTTAATATCATCCGTGGGGCTGAAACTTAAGAATGCGCTCCTGGAAAGTGGAACCAGTACCAGTAATGCAATTTCTTCCTTCTGTTAACAGTAGATATTACTCTTCTGTGTTATACAGTAGATTATGCAGTCATAATTATACTAACCTAACAGTCTAACACCAACTCCTAGTCGTTGACGAAACCCGAAACTAAAGTCTTTAATGGTATGGATCATAGGTTAACACCAAAGCTGGACTTACTTTCTGCACACATTCATTATCTGCACCAAGTAGAAAAACCCGATAAACTTAGCCTCTCAAATCATAGAGCGTTTGGCAGGAAGAGCGTTTAGGGAGTCACCTGCCAACTTTTTAGCCTCTGGAACTACAATTTCAACCACCAAAATAAAATATACAAACAAATTGACGAAATCAAAAGATGTTCAGAACTATGCAATGCGTACCTGCCAGCTTCTTCCACCAATTTGACGTATAGTCCATCTACAGCTTCGGTAGTTGAGCTATATTGTTTCGTAAACTTGTGTTTCACATGGACAGAATAGTCACAGTTACAAAAATAAAGAAAGCCGCAGGTGAGGCGGTAATAAGTCGCAATGGCAGCTTAAAGGAACGGAGCACAAGTGCGTATTTAGTGTAATAAATACCTTAATCAGACCTCCCTCGTTTTCCTTGTTTTCCATGGTATCTGCACATAGACCGCAAACAATGTAAGAACTTACCGAGCTAAGAAATAGCCGAATAATGCAAGGATGACATGAGATACAATTTCGTAAAGAGGAGTAAAATTCACAAACGTAAATATTACCAACTGAAACTTTCTGTTCAACAGTCTAGCTGCCTGAATTATTCCACATAGAGACAAGACGCGCCCAATACTTTTCCCTAAGCTCTTGAAATACATAACTGTCAAACGAACTTTTGAAGTGAGTGATGCACAATGGGTATCGCTGTCAAATAGAGGAGAAACACAAATGTCACCGCAAAACAAAATAAACAAGATAAGGTGAAGGACACGGCAAGAAAGGTTAGCAGAAGAACCTTTTCCAAATGTTTTGTAAATACTAGCACGATACCATCCTACCACATTTTCCAACTCTTGGATGCACATTTGTGTTGAGACATCGGAAGCAGTGACAAAGTCGCCAAAAATACTAGCACGATACCATCCTACCACATTTTCCAAGCCTCCGGCCTATATAAGACCATCATTTTACCAGGAAACGGCCCAATTTGGTTAGGCAGGGAGCTAGTATATTTAATGAATTAAAATGTAATGAACAACTGAAAGTACTGTATTATCATATAACACAAGACAAACAGTTTTATAAATACGATACCATCCTACCATATTTTCCAAGTCTCCGACCTGTACAAGGCCGTCATTTTACCAGGAAATGGCGCAATTTGGTTAGGCAGGCCGCCAATATATTCAATGAATAAAAATGAAATTAACAACTGAAAGTAATACTGTATTAACATTAGCACAAGTGTCTTGAACTAAAGTATTGACTAACATTAGCCAAGGCTGCTTATATGATCTATAAAACAAAGTTGAGATAAACCGCGACACTGGACGAACCACCACATTTTAATATTCAATCGATACCACGCGTAAATAGAACAATCAAGAATAAAAGAGTTGATGCAATTGAAACAATAACCTTCTCCTGAGTCTCAAAGTAATGCAGCAATTTGGAGTGAACATCAACATTAGTGACGTACTTATGTTGATATGACAAGTCCGTCATTTACTTAATCCCTCTCCATTTATGGTATGTGTTAGTTGTGGAATGACAGGTTTACAAGGACATGTTCATGGATGGAAGAAGGTCGATGCATTGGCGTATATCTTGGTCCTTGTATAGTCGTATGTAAAGGTATACTTCTTAAGCTCACTTGATCATGGTCTGAACATTTCGTAAGATTGTTTGGGTCTGAATGGTTCACAGGAATATGCTTAAAATCGTGCTGATTGTTTTTATTGCAAATGAGATTTCGAAAATATATTTTCTATAAAATATTTTGACTGGAATTTTCTAGATATGAGGAACTTTCTGGTTTACGGAAAGCAAAAATATCTCTGGATTTGATTTAGAGTTTGCCTTGCAAAAGGAGCCAAAGATCTTATGGAATATTTTATTCAAAGATATTATTTGGTATTATCCTTTTACCTAAATTAGAGAAGTTGTTATACAACAATATTCTCTATATATTGTACAAGGATTTGTTCAGCCAGAATCAACAAGATAGAGAGCTTAAATTTTTCAGATTTGCAAAAACGTTATTGAAGTGACAAATCAGTTTTCTTTTTGCAAAAATCTCTTTGTGAACCATTCTCAAGTGTTTAAGTCTTCATACTCATAGTGTTATTTTGTTCTCCATCGTTTCACTTGTTGAACCATATAAGGAGACATATTGCATTGTAATTTTCATTTTGTGAGAGAGTGTTGTATTGGGGTACGGGTTGTACTCGAGTTGCACAATCGTCGGGGTTGATCGTGGGGGTTTTCTTTGTAATCGAGTTTGGTTATAAATGAAGTATTAATAAGAGAGAGGGTGGACGTAGACCTTTAGAGAGTAGGTCGAACCACGTTAAAAATCTTGTGTCTCGTGCCTTCTTTCTTTTTATTTGCTTTAGTTCCCTTTTAGTTTGTTTAATTTTCCTCACGCAGACGATCAGAACAATATAACACAACTCTGTTTGTATGAACAGTCACCGAGACTGTTTAATTAGCTTGTGTATTGTTCCAGTATCAAACGTGAGTGCGCTTTTTACTTTATATATTTAAAAAGGGTACTTAATTCACCCCCTCCCCCTCTTAAGTACCGGATCGATAAACTCGATAATTAGTCTCAGAATCTTCAACAAGCAATGCAACAACATCCATGACAATGATCGCATCACATTAAATCTTCCCCATTAATAAACCGACCACCTCTCTAGTCCTTCTAGAACCCTCATCCAACAACCTCACAATATCCGACGCTCTCTTACACTCATGACCCGTTTAAAATAAACAGAATATGTTAGATTTAATCCGAATAGAGACCATAAACTTCATACTAAATCACTCGGGTATAAACTGTAGAGCGGAAACGTACCTGATTACATGACGAATGATAGAGATGAAACGTCTGAAGGAACGGTCTTCGGGATTAGGTCTTCTAGTAGACACACATACCACATGGATCTCTCTACTGATGGGATGCGGAGAGATTAGGTTATTGTGTGCTACCAGGGACCATAACCCAGGTGACTTATATATAGTCTTCTTAATCTAATACGCCCATCATGCATTAGAAACCTAATGGGTATCTACACTTAGATAATAGACTGACCCATACTTTTTAAGACGTAATTAAGCCCGTATTTAATACACCGTAAAGGATCACTTTATATTTGGGCTAACCTTAACTGATAGCGCATAAATACAATTATAACCGAATAAATAATTTGTCCACATATATTATCGTATTCAGGCCCATATTTCATACAATCTCCCACATGGGCCAAATACATCCATATATGTGTGACACCTCACAATTGTATTTACAATAACCTTAGTGAGCTCAAAAGTGCTATCACAATCTAACCGTCTTAAGCAATTCGGTCCATCAACCATACTAACATAGGATCAAAGCGGCCTTTGCTACAGTTTATCGTAGCAGGACCCTCAATGGTCACATATGTCAATAATATAACCAACGACATGAATCGAGCACGGGAGTGCAACATAAAAATAGCATCCGAATGTGATTCCTATATGTATATTTTCAACTGGTCCACCTTAGTGAGATCAACCAAAATTGTAACACCCCCACCTACCAAGGAGCCTTAACAAGACCTTCCTCGACAAATAAGGGCGTTACCATCTCGGTTGCCTGAGGCAAGTAATAATCAAATGTCGATAACAGAACATTTAAAGTGTTTTACAAGTGATTACAAGATAAAACAAAAGCAGATAATACAACACGTGGAACTATCATCTTTATGTCTAAACCGTCGTGACTCGTAGCAACTCGTCCCTCCGACACCCAGCAATACTTCCAAGACAACCTGTCAAAACTGACTGCTCACCATACGGATCACG
>VHZZ01000228.1:40478-62540 GCA_009801015.1 Silene noctiflora
TCAAAACGATATATTATACTTTAGTTGTTATTTTGATTAATATACTAAAAATATGTGACTTTAAAATAAAATACCTTCAATGACCCCAGTAATTCTAATTAGATTATATAGATTTTGTACTAACTTTTCTATGTGAAAGCTTGAACGTCCATTTGTAATATAGATAAATAAAGTTAGTAACCGAAGACGAAAGGGCAAATTAATGCATAATGAATTATTTATCTTTATTTTTTTTCCTTTCTTTTTTTGAGAATGATAAATCTTAAAATGTAAGGAGCTTAAAACATATAGAATTATAGGGCTTTTTTTATCTTCTCAATATTTTAATTCTCATAAATCATATTTTCTTATAGTAGCATAGTTATGAAGTTTAATACGAAGTAACTRCTAGTCTTATTATATCATMTATATCAATTTATCAAAAATCCTAAATTTTTAAATTTTGCATAAATGATAAAATGAGCTAAATAGTAGCCTACTACAAATCTCGTTGCAATCTCATTATATGTTATAAGACATATACATTAGATAATATGACAAGTACACATAAATATTAGACAATAATTTAAATTTATCCATTGTCCATGCCAGTAAGATTTTTTTGTCCAACTTGTGAGATCCTCGCAATTCTAATTTCATTCTGTGAGAGCTATTTTTCWAAGAAAAAATGATGAATAAAATAGCAACACATTACCAAATAAAACATACATTTAAAAGTTTCTGAAATACTAAAAAGTTTTATGAACATAAAAATAATTACTCATTCATATTTAAGTTGTCAATCTTGTAGTTAGTTTATAACATAATATTGAGTGGAATGGAGGGAGTATTTGTTTAACCAACAATAGTATTTCTCCCTTTCCTATAGTCTTCTTTCTCCAATTAATTATCTCTACAAAAAAAAAAAAAAATCACTGAGTGATTAATAACAAACAAAATGGTGAAATTTGATTTATGTAATATTAACATTATTGTTCTTAATTTATGTTTTCTCTTAAATAATGTAAGAAAAAGGGCATTGAATCATAAAAATATAAGTATATAAAACAACATATATGTAAAGGTTAAAAATGTGAAGATTACTTCATAACCAATGGAACTTAAAAATAAATAATTAATTAACTTAAAACCTTAATACATTTACCTTGATATTGTTACAATGATATACAATTCTTTTGGCGATGGGTAAAAAAAATTGGCTTGAATTTTAGCTCACAAATGTTTCCTTCCATCAAACATTTATAGCCAAATGAGGCTGCGTTTTATGACTTTTGGGTCATTTCTTATTATTATTATTATCGAATTTAATATATACATAAATATGTAGCAAGGTTTTATCACTTTTGTGCATTCGTTTTCATTATTAGCAAATTTAATATATACATAAACAGAGTAAGGTTTAAGGAAAAATGGAATGTAAAAGGTTTTTTTTTTTTTTTTTTTTCAAAATCCACATTGCATGAGAATTGTTTAGGGAGTTATCTTACGAAACTAAAAGATAGTAGATATTTTGCCTTGTCTTTTATTATAAATTATATTTATAGATTTATATATGTATCCAATTTATTGAAATTGAGCAAGTTTATTSCAATAAGATTTAAGAGGGAGTTGCACATATAAACAGTTTAAAATTAGAGTGATGTAAATTTTTACAAATTCTTTATTATTTTATAAATGGCGTAAAATTATAATTWTGTAAAATTTAGTTGTTGCTTAAAATATTTTAACAATAAACGTAGAAATTTAAAATTTAGTATGAATTTTTATTTTTAGTTGTTGTTTAATTATCTAGAAATTAAAAAGACCAAAGTTTAATGTTTGTTATGCTATTTGCATTTAATGTTCCATAATTTTTTTTCAATTTTTTTTCTTTTTAAATAAGAAATAATGATGTGGCTTTCTAGGGTTGATGACGTGGAATTTTGGTAATGCAAGGTGGCATTTAGTCCATGTCTATGTGGCTTTTAATGGTTAGCCTTTTAATAATATTTATAGATTTTGTATATGTATTGGTCTTTGAAAATACTATAATGACATAGGAAAATGCAAAATGACTTGTATAATGAAAAATTTACTTTCCTCTACAATGGAGGGAGTAGATTAATATAGTTGTTTAATGAAGTTGATTAAACTTCTTGACTCTTATTGGAGTGAAAGACTTGTTATTATTTGGTTTCGGATAAAAATGAGTTATATTAACTAATGTCCTAGATTAATTTAGTTATTTTATGAGATCAATTATTTGTTTGTTGTGAACGATGAGTTATATTATAGTCGCTAAATGATCTAGATTGATTTAGTTGTTTAATTAAATTGATTACTTTTTTTTTTTTACTCATATAGTAAGTAGTGAAAGACTCTTTATTTTTTGATTCGAGATAAAAATGAGTTAAAGTCCCTAAATGTCCTAGATTAATTTAGTTATTTTGTGAGATTAATTACTCATCTTGACTCGTAATTGAGTCAAAGACTTGTTATTTGTTGGTTCTGGGTATTGACGAGTTAATCTCTAAATGTTCTAGATTAGTTTATTTATCCTATGAGATTGATTATTCTCTTTGACTTGTAATGGATTCGAAGACTGTCTAGTCTTTGGTTATTATTGATGATTTATAGTCGCTAAATGTCATAGATTGATTATTCTTTGACTTATAATTGAGTCAAGACGTGTTATTAGATATGGATGAATTAGTTTAATTTAGTAGATAAATAAATGTGTTACTAAATTGGGTTGCGCTTTTGTTCCTTTTAAAATTTTCATTTTGGCGTACTTGTAAACAACCAATGTGTATTTAGATTTTTAGTTAATAATTTATATTTTTTTCTAGTTATCTTATTGCATTAATAGCCTGCTTCCTTGAAAATTTGTACCTTTAATTTACCAATAATGGTCCCGCAAATGTCTGTATTGTTTAGATAATGGTGAGATTGTGTCAATAAGATTAAGATGTCCTTATGCTCCTATTTGTTGGAGCGCTTATGGATAATAATGCTGTTGCTGTTGTTGTAATGAACTAGATTATTGTTTCATGATATTTATAGAGATCTTTGCTTTAACCTCAATTTAGGCAACATTAAAATGTGTTGCTGCTGCGTTTGCTTGTCTGATGTTACCATTGGTAGCTTAGTAGTAATCATATTTTATTTCAGTGCTTAGAGGGTGGAAAATGATATGGTGCTTTTATGATGTGATATGGCATTAAGCTTGAAATGACTGATTGAAGCGTGTTTTTCATTATAAGCTAACATTGTTGACTCAATTTGGTTGAAGGGGATGGATAATACTCAAATGTCTACGCTAGCTGTTAATTAATTCACCCACTTTTAAATTTTGTACTTTCCGTTGTCCTTTAAATTTCTTGGTTTATAATCTTTCTGCTTCTGTCTCTATTACTGACTCTTGTAATTTCTAACCCACTTCTTTCCACCACTTTCATCTTCAACCAAATATTATTGAACTATTGTTTTACAAGTGTGAGTGTGAGAGTTTCTAACAACTATGTAAGGATAGTTTAAGTTTGATGTGGTCAATTCACCAGTTTAACTTTGTTAATCAATTTTAAAAAGTTAAAAGTGCAAGGCAAAGCCGTGTGTTTTACAGACATGAGGCGCACAGTTTTTGCAAACAAGAATAAACGTTGGAAATAATTTGCCAAAGAGAAAAGAGTATTAAAAGAACTAGAAAGAAGGATATTGATTTTTCTGGCCACTTAAGGTGCACTTAGGTGTTTTGGCTAGTGCTACTGAAGTAACGAGTGAGTCCTGGGCTTAAGTGCATTTGAGACACTTTTAACATTGAGGTTATGGCAACATGTCTTTACCTGAAACAAAACAACTTGTTAAATTGTTTGTGTTTGTTTTATTGTGGAATAGTAGTTAGTCTATGTACTTTTGAAGCCAGTTTTCGTATGAGCCTTTTGAAACACATGTATGCCTGTGAGCCAGTCTAAATTCCAATTCCGTACTCCAGCCAAGAGTGAGAATCCTTAGGCGTTAGGTAATGTGGTTGATATAAGCCTCTTTAAACTGTTGTTCTCTCATCAACCCTATTGTAGGGTGTCTCTTCCCAGTGTAAACGTTGTAGGTATATGGTCTCTATGAGTTGCAACTTTTAATTAGCTCATCTGGATTGCCTGAGATCTGTTATGTTTATGTAGCAAGTCGACCCACATGTTGTTTCTTTTATTAATACAACGACAACTATAGCAACAACAACATTAAACCAGTGCTTCAATGTCTCTCAACGGATCCTGCAAGTTGCAGGGTAAGGGAGAGTTGCGTAAATGTATGCAGCCTTATCCTTGTGTTGCTAGCAACGCCAAGAGGCTATATTGGAATGACTTGAGATGAAAGCTGTATTACTATAAATTTATAATTACAAAGTAAGGATAATTTGCTGTACATTTTATAGCCTCATTTTGTTATTATTTACTCGTCTTATTTTTATCATTGTGTTGATATTTTATAAATTTTTGTTTACAGACGAGGGACATGAAACTGTTACCAAGTTCCTTACGCGGTGCATTAAAAATTCGTCGCATCTGTCGTAAAAAGATTAATGAGAGGATCACTGCAGTCCAAGGTAACCACTTGTCTTTCTTCTTGACTTTGGGAGTGTTGCTGTACTCTTTGTAGCTGGTGAAGATAACATTGGCATTTATATTGCTGCAATGAGCAATGTTGTATTTATATGTTTGTGGTGCTCTCCAAATTTATTACATATTCTGTTTTCAGATGTAATAACCTCCTTGAAAAAGTACGAGGATAATCTATCTTGCAAACACAGTATGACAAAAGCTACAGAGAAGCTCAGGAAAATTCTATCAGAAGCAGATATCAGAATGCTTGTTGAAAGCTTGGCACAGAAAAATGATTCTGAAATGTATGTAGCTTTACTCTAACAATATGAAAATTACTTTTTATTTTTATTGGTTAAATACTAATTCTCTATTTCAGGGCTGAAAAAGAGGCACAGAAGACAGGAACATCTCTTGTTAAGGAACTTGAGAAGAACAAACTTAAAGCTGAGAAGGAGAAGAAAAGAATGGACCGCGAGCTCCAGAAGGAAAAACTGCAGAGTGTATGTGACAGATTCTTATTTGATTTCGTAGTTGCTGTGTCAGCCCATTCTGTTATGGTAATTACCAGAGGAACAGAAGGGCAGTTATGAAAAGTTTACAAGCTGTATGCGCAACATGATCATCTTATAATTTTGGAGGCCCTCGTTACAAATTACACCGTTCGAGTTATTGTTTTCTCTGAGTTTATAAACTTAAAGTTCTTATTTCAAAACCGTAGCATACTGATATTAGTCCATTAGATACAGTGCTTTTTTTCCTTATAGAAATCAGAAACCTCTATTATTGTGAAATTGCAAATGGATTTAAAACAGCACATAGAAGAAATGATAAAATGTATCTACCAAGATAGACCATGGGTCTCAAACCAGTGCACTAGAGATTGAAGGCTTGAAGGTAATGTGCACGGGGACAGATCTGCAGAAGTAGTAGCCAGGAGGAGTTGAACTTGAGTATCAGAGGAGCTGTAACATGCAGTTAGAGGCTACCTAATTTATATAGTTATATGCTTATCAATAATTCTGCTTGCGCCCTAAATGATCCTCCAGTTATGAGAACTGTTTGTAGAGGTTAATAGTAGGCTCTGATGCTCAACTTGTAAGGTTAACTGTTAAGTAGTGACATTGCTCCATGAAGGTGAAACTTCTTGACAAAATTGTTTCAGAATGTTCGTCAATAACACACAGGCGCATATATTTGAGTGCAAAAGCGTAAATGCTTAATTTTTAAAAATAGTATTATCTGTTGCATCACAAGGCATAAGTAATGCTTTTTTACCCGAGCGATGCTGAGAAAAATAAAAATCATGCTTTTGCCCTAGAGATGCATTATGTGTTTGTACTAGCTGATAAATTGTCTCTTGTATGTCCAAAGTGAACTTTTCTTGCATTAAGTTTGTTCCATATTTGGTCATAATTGCATATGGAGTTGATGTCATTTTGGTTTCATGCTGCTTGTATAATATTGTTCATCTCAATTGTCCTTTTCAGGAAAAGGATAGAAAACGATTGCAACATGAAGCTGAGAGAGAGGAAAAGCGACGAGAAAAGGAAGATTCTGAAATGAGAAAACACCTGAAGAGGAAGCTGGAAGAAGCTGACAAGGAACAGCGTCAAAAAGAGAAGGAAGAAGCTGAACTTAAGAAACAACTTGCTGTTCAGAAGCAAGCTTCAATAATGGAACGCTTTCTTAAAAAGAGCAGGACTACTTCAACATTCCAGAATGATCAATCCACAGGTGTTGCTGCATCTATTTCAAATGTCGATAAGAGGGAAAATACTTTTGAATCAGTCTCTCTGATGATGGACTCTGCCCTACAACATACATGTGACATTGATGTCCAGGAGATTCGCATGTAAGCTTTACAAAGCTGTCTTTAAGTGGATAAATTCTTTCTTGAATATTTACAAGGCTTCTGCTATGCAGATGCCATATGAACTCCTGGCGCCTCATGGGCCATTCAGTACGATCAAACAAGCACCATTGGGGAACTCGCCGCAAGCCTAAGACGCAGCTAATTAAAGAGCTGAAATTGACTACAAATAATGAACTCAATGGTGACGATGACTTGTGTGTAGACGGCCTTGTAGATAGACAGGGAGAAATGTGTGGTGATGGCAAATCGTGCCATGATCATTCAATTCTTTCTTCACAAGGTACCAGAAAGTGTTTCCGTAGAAAACAACTCCTGCAGTTTGATAAGAGCAATAGGCCTGCATTTTATGGGATTTGGCCAAAGAAAAGGTAAGGTTTAACTTGGCTTAGTTCATTTTTGATGACCTGTAATGTCCCTGGGGGAATCTGGAGTAGTAAAATTCTGTCAGCGTCGTGTTGGATTATGCACTTTCGAGTAGTAGGATAAAGATGAGTTCATGGGGGTATAGCTGTATGGGGACATACAACCAGTTGGTGAACTCCAGAGAGAGGGGATGTATCTATTTTTTTTGTTATCCTTGTCTATACTTTTAGATCATAGGCCCTATTTTGTCATAGTAATTAGAACACACCACCAGGGTTTCTCATAATAACCAATAAAAGTCTGCTACAATGAATTAGGTTATGCTGGTGCTGTCACATTCTTGAGGCATATTTTCCAGTTGTAATTGAGATTTTTAGCATTAAGTGAATAAATATTACAATTATTTGGATTTGAGTTTGAGTTTCTACTTACTGCATGACATCTAATTGTTTCTTGTTTTTTATCATTGAAACTTGCAGTCATGTTGTTGGATTACGCCATCCATTTAAAAAAGATCCTGATCTAGATTATGAAATTGACAGTGATGAAGAGTGGGAGGAGGTATATACAGAGTAATAATGTATCTACAGAATGTCATCTGTATGCTTACTTATACTACCCATTTAACATAAATTTTGATTTCTACTGTACAGGAGGAACCAGGTGAAAGCCTCTCAGATTCCGACAAAGAAGATGAAGAGGTTTTGGATGAAGGTTCTTGCAAAGGTGATGATGAGGAAGAGAGTGAGGATGGCTTTTTTGTACCTGATGGTTATCTGTCAGAAAGCGAGGTACATGGTTCTAATGGTCTTGTCTTTTGCCTTCATCCTTGAAAAGATGGCCTTCTTCGTCTTATTGTTTATTTATTTAGTTTAAAATTATGCTCCTGATTATATATTTTTCTTTTTGTTTCCTTTTCTTTAGGGTGAAGCTTTTTCTTTTACTTGAATTACTCCTATTTTTGTTTTTCCTTGGAAACTTTTATTGGTTGCGGCCTGCGGGGTGACTTGTTGACCAGTAAGTGAGTAGGAACGGAACTCGCATTTCCTTCTTAGTGGAAAATGTAACATAAAACGTGTATATCTAGAGTGAGTGACTCAATGAGAAAAGGCTTTTCTGAAGTAGTTTCAGTTTGCAAGTGGTTTTGACCTGAAATCACTGTTTTGTACAATCTCTATAGTGAGTGAGAGATAGGCTTCTAGTCTTCTACTTCCTATTTGGAATAGCTTCTTGAAAATATGTCTTAGGTTATTATTGTAGTTTTGTAGTAATATTAAGTTATGCAAATAAGTAGTCGATATCATTCGACTTGAACTTTAACTGCCCTGTGAAGTGTGGCCCAGTAAATACACATTGAGAAACACTCAATGACTCAAGGCAGTTCTTGATGATATCATTATCAATAGGTGTCCATATTATCCATGACTGCTGAATCTTTTACACGAATCACAAAAAACTATTCATGCATTCAAGGAGTAGTGTTTTCCTTTTTATTTTGGTGTTTCTAAAATTTCATTTTGCAGGGAGTTGAAAATGATAGAAGCAAAAGTGATTTTGGGGCTGAAGTTACGAATAGCTCACCTAGTCACAAGGCAGAAGCTGAGGGTGAGGAGTGTTCTTGGACCAGACAACAGAAGTATCTGCGCAATTTAACTGAGAATGCACTTAGAAAGAACCAGCCTTTAGTGATCATAAATCTGATGCATGAGAAAACAAACTTGTTATCAGCTGAAGAGCTCTCTGGTACTCTAAAGGTTGAGCAAATGTGTTTACAAGCTCTAAGTATTGTTGCTTTTCCGGGTGGATCATGTATAGAGATATCAAATATCAATTTTCATGAAGAAAAACACGACGTTTCTTCTTCAAACAGCAAGGGTTGCACAATTGCATCGGCAGTTGCCACAACAATACCAGATTCTTACCTTCCTAATATTGTAAGGGGCATATATATATATCTGAGCATCTTTATGTTATTAGCTAAGTCAACCAAACATGTGCCTGAATTTTACTTTTTGTGGTGATTTCTCAGGTATCTGTTATTCAGTCCTGCGCACAGGGTATGAGCAGATTACTAGAGGCCTTGCAGAAGAATTTTCCCGATGTTTCCAAACCTCTCTTGAAAAATAAAGTGCGTGAAATATCCGACTATGACCCTGTTGCTAATCGATGGAAGGTTGGTGTCCTTTTCAGTTTTCATGTTGCCTTATCCCTGCATTATTTCTAGAAGAGTTGAAAGTATTTGCATATTAGGCTGCATATATGGTACTCTCCACCGTTTACAATGTCCTCATTTGTTGGTCACAGATCACATTGAAGATCTACACATGATATATTATTATTACTCTTTTAACTTATGAAGTAACCGCATTACTCTTGCCTATATGTTATTTAGAGGGTTGATAGTTTATATTCACATTATTTTACTAAATATAGGAAAAGGTCAATAATTATGGGATGGACAACAAGGAAATGTAGGACAATTTAAATGGAATGCAGGAGTATTAGTTGTTGTCATCATTCGAGATTACGGAATCTCCTATCATGCCTTGATCTTGTTTGGTGTGCCCAATTTCATACCATGGCTCATAGTCAGATTGGGTTTTCACTGCATTCATAGAGCAACAATTTTCTAGCGTCTCAGCTTGATAAAGTATTCAGAATCGTGTCACCATGTCATTCTAGTGGTCGGATATTATCTATGAATCTTCAACTAATACTGTTTTTTGAATGTACATTGGTCACATTTCTATGGGGTTAGAGACCTGCGATTCAAATGTTATCGGTTATGATTGAGTTTTGCAAAACGACCAACTCCATCTATCATTTTTGGGGCCGCAGTTCTTTAGTTAATTTTTGTTATGCGCCATCAAAAAAGAATATTTGTGTAGCTAACATAAGAGTAACTGCTATGCACATCCAAGTATCTAACCTCTTTACACAACCATTTGAGGGAGCCTCCTGTGACATTGGGGACATAGAATATGCTTATAGTACGGGAAGGAAAAGTGCTGTTCACCAGAAACTATCTTGCGGGAAGATAGCTGAGATGTCTTATTATGAATTATCAGATTAATTGGGCTTCACCTTTATGCTTAAATGTCACTTGTATGATGCAGGTAAAAAAAGATATCTTGGGTAAACTAGGGATGGCAACACCAGGTATGCATGAGTTCCCATATTTCTTTCAATTATCAATGTTCTATTTCTCATTTTAACCCTGTTGAAATTGCAGAGAAAACCAAATTGGGAACAAGAAACATTGCAACGTTTTTCTCTAAACGGTGTTTACCTCCTGCTCGCCTTGTTGTGAACCTCTGCGAGTCATCTCCTGAGCCCTTGAAGCATGTTTCATCCTCCCAGCAACCACATGAATCTGCAAAAAATGTGTAACAAGCTTACCTTCAGATTTTCTCAATGGTCCTGTTCAAAATTCACCTCTGACTTATGCCGAGGCTTGTAAACTAGTGTCATAGTATTTCACAGGTGTGTGATCCACTGATGGACTGATGGGTGATTTGATTGCTTATTAGAAGTGATCATATGCACTTAAGCTGGATGCGCACCAGGCCTAAAATGTATTGTCGCGATGTGATGGACCTATGTATTTTGTTTCTGAAAATGCATTGCATTCCATTTTTTTTCTGGGCTGAGGAGGCTAGATGCAACAGCCTGTTCTTCCCATGAACAGCTCTAGTATAGGACCCCAACTTGCTAAAGAGAGTCATGTAACTCGTACTCGTTATGCATATCTTCTTATAGCTGTAACAATAACAATCATGGATTATTCATGGTCATGATTGATGTTTCCTAGTATTTCTAATGTCCTAAACTTTACCCCCTTCCTTTATAACAGTGACTGCCAACATTTTGTTTCGAGCTCTTTCAATGGTGCATGATCTAAAATGTACTCCGTATATGAAAAAGCGATTTCCCCTCTGTTTTAGTTTATTTAACCAAAGTACTCTTTTGAGTGATTCATTTTCATACGTTTGGTTTTAAGTAACTCATTGAACAATAGTATGGAAACGAGATAAATGGAGGGAGTTAGGTAGCCCCAAAACGGACACGGATACGACACGGACACGTGACACAGCATTCCATTAAATTCAAGACATGGGGACACGTTATTTAAATTTAATAATATATATATTTATAGTTAAAATTTACGTATTATTTTATTTTTGTAAATGTATTTGATTTTAAATTTAAATAATTGAAGCAAAAATATGACTTTGATTATAACTTATTCTCATTTCCCACTCAAATCCGTCTTCTAATCAATCTTTTTTAGTCTTTCGACATCTCATTCCTCATTTATTGGTATCCGACACATTTAGGCGTGTTCGGCGTGTATCCAATGAGTGTCGTGTTCGACACGGTGTCGGACACAAGACAGCTGATTAGGAGGAATGTTCGTTCTACCTAGGGAGGGAGTATCACGTACAATCTGTTTATTGATCAAATCTAAAAGTACTAATCTGAAACTTCAGCTGAATTTCACAACCACATATCTATTAGTACATCAATTTCACTATAATATATAGCTCTCATTACATAAACTCACCAGAAAAAAACAGCAAATACAAATTCCAAAAATGAAAGAATTTCCCAATTTCCCCAATAATACTCAACAAACTAAAGAAAGAAAAAAACATAATAACCCACAAATTCCCGTGTAAGGACGTCTTACACAAGATTTTGTTGACAACGGGTTTGTACATAAAACCGCTTTCTCAACTTTTATCCTCTTTTGGAATTATTAATTCACGATTTTCTTATAAAATTAATTAGACATGAAATGAAGCCGAAGGGTAAGGCAAGTAGCCCATCTCCTCATCACTAGCAACCTTATTACTCCTCTTAACACCGCCATTGTTATCACCACCATGACCTCCATTATTACCACCTTCAACAACAGAGTAATACTTCAAGAAAAACGCGACAGTCAAAACAACCCACTCCAACACAAACATAACAACACAAAGTCCACCAGCCATCTTCAGAATAACAGCAGCATTCTCCTCCATCACATACGAGTTCAGTTTCGACAAGAAATCGTCTGTCCGAGTGAAAATCAGGATCGACAAGGATCCCTGGAAGATGGCAGTCAGGACAGTAGTAACCATGTGCGTGAGAAACCACCTTGAACCGCCTTGTGCGGCTGCGTGACAACCCGACAAGGCGGCGAGGATGGTGAGAAGATGGAGAGCAATGAAGAAAAACCCGCAAAGAGACGGGATTAGTCGAAGAGATAATGTTAAGAAAATGCAGCTTGTTGCTGCACCTAAAAGGATGTAGTTGCTGTATAAGTAGAGTTTTTTGGTTTTGTAATGTGGGGTGTTGTTTGATATCTGTCCTAATTGGATTCCCATTATTTCGAGTTTTTTGGTTTCGGGTTTCGGTTTCAGAGGAGATTAGAAGGGGAATTGAGAGAGTATGTGAATTGTGAAGTGAAGGGGGAGATTTGAAGGGAGGAGATATAGGAAGGAGGGAGTAACGGTCATATTTGGAAAGAAAGTGATCGTTGGGGTTTGGGGTGGGGCCAATGTTGGAAGACAGCAAAGGGTGCAACGGCTAGTTTGATAATTGCAAGAATTCAGAGTTTTAGATCCGGATTTTTCGGGAATTTTGGACACGATTGATGTGGTGTCGTGTTGTAAACTTTTGGCAATGTGTGAATTTTGAATGGTTTGTTCATACAAGACCATGAGTCCTATGAGTAAGTACAATCTCTAGAAAGACTGTCTTGCTTGTGACGGTTACAAGCTTGTTTATAATGAGAATTAATTACTAGGTCTTGAACGATAAATTATTTTTAATCTCTTGCATAACTTTTTTTTTTTTTTTTTTTTTTTCATTATTTTAACCGGATGTGAGACATGCCAAATCCTGTTAGTGAGACAAGCTCAATTTATTATTATTATTCATATTCTATTTAGCTAAGCTCAATTAAGAATATTTTTATATCCCAACGAGCAGGCTTTAATCAAACCGTAATGACAGAGTTACTGTTTACATTAGTTGTAATTTTGTAACGATTTGGACAAAATACTAGATAAACAAATCCATCGTTCATAGTAGGCAATATAAGATCAATGGTTAATCCGAGACTAAGTCCGATTAATAACTTGGTACGCAGAATTTTGGTTCGGACATGAGAAACAAGATATTAAGTATACGGATTGTCCGATCAATATAGCATAGAAGCGTAGATGGAGCCAATAAGCTAACAGATTTCAATCCAAATGGAAGAACGGAATAGGAAATGTTTTCGTTCAGCTGGGATAGATCGCACCATTAACAATTTGGTTCACAATACAATTATCCTCAATTCTTTGGTCATTCGTCAGCATTCGTCCTCACCGGACCAATTAACAACCGGAACACAGACCGTCTAGTTACCAAAATAGGAGAAACTTGATTATACATAGTTATATTCACTATGGCAAAATATTGGAGCTGAATAATAAATTTTATTCTGCAGCAAGCTGTGCACATCCGAAATGTGTGAAATTATACAGTGAATGATGGGTGAAATACAATAAAACAATCAAAACCCCGCAAAGCAAATAGAAAAAAAAAAAAAAAAAAAATCTAGAGGTGACCTCAGTTTCATCTCACTGTTCATGCCATCCTGCGCGTTCAATGGCAACGACATGAAAACTGTTTATTACCCAGATATAAAACAATAATCAACCATCGAAACATCTCGTACAAATATAATGAAAAACTGCATATGATCCCGATATCAAGCTTGCAAAAAGCTTGCGTACTTGGCTCCCAAGAAAAGCCTTTGGATGCAAAGCAATGCGTTTTTGGTAACCTCAGCATTTTCATGATTCATTAGTTTCATCACCCGTTCCTTGGCTTTAAGATCATTGGCTATGATTCTTCCGGATGGATGTTGCTGAATAAATTGTGAGAGATCATAGCAAGCAACAGCGAGAGATCGCGGGTCATTGGAGGTGTCCAATATGGTTATGAGCACTCTCAATATCTGCATTCATAAGGTGGTGGTAAGAACCCAACCAAAATTCAGATCTCGGCAACAGATTTCAACATTTTACAATCGCACAATTAAAGTTATGACAGGCATAGATAAATGGGATCCATAGACGGGCATGGTCTATGGCCATACAACTGCACATATCAACATAAGGAGAGAGGGAGAAGTTTACCTGAAAATCATTTTCCTCGAAGTTGGTGATATTCTCACGCCAAAAGAAAGCGTCTTTGTGAACAGGGGTCCAGTCAAGATGACCCAGAAGTACTTCCTGCTTATACTTGTCAAATGAACTCAACAGCTTGATATTGTCCTTCAGGCCTTCCTCTAGCTGGTTTAAGGCCTCCACAAGGTCCTGTTGCCAGCCAAAAAAAAAAATGGAATATGAAGGTGGACAAAACAATGGCATCATTGAAGATTGGAAAAGAAAGAAGAACAAGAGATCTGTCCTCTGCCAAACGCTATAGACAGTCACAGTCCATTGTTACATGTATTCTGACCAAACAAACTAGATTATTCCTCACCTCGTCACCCCAAGCATGAGCTTTCAGATTCTGAACAATCTGCGGCATTCCAAGGTCCACCATCTGGGCACCAAATGTCGATTTTGGAAGCAGATTCTTGAAAGTCATAACAATGACCCTAACCACCTTTCATAAATTCAATCATGCGACTTATCAGATGAATATATTTCTGAGCACTGTGTCACCAGTAACTTCAGCGGTCAAATGCTGGGATGATTCCAGACCATTCTTTTTACTAAAGAGGGTAATGGAAGTCGACCAGCAGCATAAAATATAATTTAGTGTTTATGTTACAATAGTAAGCCAAGTGGTTTGAAAGTTAGGAGGGAAAAAAAATCTAGTATGTTACCTTCTCTTTTGTAGAACTTTTGACAACATCCATCAGACGAGGCAAGCATCTAGAAGTGGCCAAGTATTCAACTGCAGGGTCATAGTACGACAATAGCCATATACAGAGACATGTCTCATAAAGGAGCTGTTCATAGATGAAAGAGGCAACTATGTTAGGAGCAATTTTCTAGATTATGACAAAATAAAGTAAAATGACTTCCTAAATTGGCTACTCATTTTCTAAAAGTGAAGTAGCAGTCATTTATATAACTCGACACAAATTTTTTAATGGGTCATCCAGAAACAACTTTTGTTGTTAATACAAGAGTAACGCTACATACATCTGACCCTTACCCTGCCCATTTGTCAGAGCCCATGAGACATAGGAGTACTTTTAATATACACAACCATCACCGTAAATGGAACCAGAAGTCATCATTGGAGAATGGAGATGATTCTATGAATTGACAAGATAGTGGTAAAGTTTATTGAAGGAATACTGAAAGCCTTAATTACCTGCATAGAAGGCTGACTGGATTGTGAAGATGTTAATGCAGCAGCAGACTGATTCGATACTGGAACAATCAATGGTATCAGTAGCTTGACTCCATCTATTTGAACAAAAGATGACCTAACCAAGGGTTCTTTAAGTAAGGTTGCTAGGCAACTGACAGCAGTAGGGACACTCCGACTAGGATGTGAAGGCTTCTTAAGCTGCAAAATACTCATAGAAGATTGTGATTAATTAACGGAGAATAATAGAATATAGAAGGGTCATCTAGAAAATTATGAGGAAAATTTGATCCCCACATCTACAGCACCACCCACCACATAACAATAAAACGAGCACAATAGTTAACACATGCTACCAGTCTTTTCAAGAATATACGCAACACATTTGGTACTAAGGTATACTACCTAGTACCTACCTCCTAAAAATTTTGCCCCCCATGTGACTTTAGTCACCCAATGTTAACTTTAACCATTAATTCTATCAATATATGTAGAAATACAATTTAAAATTTGTAATGTTTGATGTAACAAAACATCTACTTTCATATAATTATTTTCTACAAGTTGTTACTATTGTATAATGTGAGAAAATATTGGTCAAAGTCAACATCATTTAATCATCATAGTCAAATCAGGGCATTGAAGTCGACATCTTACCATCAAGTTTAAAACATGACAAAATAAATGGGATAGGACTACTTTAAAAAACAGTCCTCACACCTGTGCACACAGCCACTCAATTAATCCCCTCAAGACATCACCAATAGTAGCGACTTTGCTCTTGGAGTCTGATGCTTCACCATTCATAGCTCCACCATACTGGTTTTTGGGTCTCGCACTACAACGAACATATAAGAACACTCTTTTTAGTATATAAGTATAATTTAAGTACGTCAACGAAACCATGTTGCTAATTACTCAAAGATAGAAAACTAGTTCAAAAAATATCACATCTCAATACCTCAGGATCAGAGCAAGTATCTTACAGCTCTTCTCTTGTATGAACCAGTTACCCTTCCACAGCAATCTGGACAAGTCCATATAAAAAGGTGTCATGGTAGATGAACATGATCCAATAAAGCATATTAAAGAAAGGCATGCAAGCTAATTGAAAACACAAAGAAGACTACAGGTTGCTTCCCCTCATTTTCATGCTAATAGTCTACCCTTTTAACAACTTGAAGAACCAAATAACAGTATAGTCACTCAGAAGAAAACCACCCAGCCATAGATTAATAGACGCGAGGTGGTCAAGTCAAAACTCAACATTCTGAGCACGTTGTTAGACATTTATCGTTCCGTCTTGTCTGGTTACAGAAAATAGTTTGTGCTCAGCATTACATGTCCATAATAAGAATACCCCAGACCCTCAATGCAAGCCATTGTATCTAGATTATACAGATGAAGATTTCAACTGTTGAACAGTAAACAGTCCTGAATTCAAGCCCAAAGCTTGCTTGAAAACGGCGAAGCCAGCTTGAAGAGAATTGATCAATTTCTTAAAAATAATGTAATAACAAAATACAAAACAATGCATTGGTTGATAACAGGGAGAGGTTGAATAAAAATTTATTCCTCTCATATGGTAACTAAATTTTCCTACAGTCAGCATTTCAGCCTACCAACCCTAAACAAAACATTATAGGGATCACTTTACTTTTGTCGACAAGTAAATGATACAGCAATTTTGCTTTGCTTATATAAGGTGAGAAAATAGAAAATGGAAGGGCCAACAAATAACACTTAATACTTGCCTTAAGAATGGTTCGTAAATATCCTCATTTGCAAGTGAATTATCATGAAACATTCTTGCCCTCTTGGGGTTTGCTGCAATTGGAGAAACCATACGTTATTGCAAAACAATTATGCATAACAAGGTGGTCTAAGATCAGCACATATACATAAAAGTGTCGATCGAGAGCTCCGCATTTACCAGTAAGCATTTCATCTATTAAAGCAAGGACATATTCAACGGTTTCTTCTTTGAATATCTCGCGAAGAATGCTCACAAATACTCGAACATAAGCTGGACCATCCTGTTAAAATTACAAGGGCAAATTACATAAATGAGGTAGTAAAGAGAGACAAAGATATTGTAAAGGTACGAAAATAAATGGAGCAAGGATGTGACTGGATGCTCGAGATTAATAACATGAGTCACTTTGAAAGAGTCAGGAAATTAAATTTAGTAAGGCTAAAGATTTAACTTCTGAAGAACCATGAGCAGAAGGTAAAGAGCAAGTAGATAAATTATTAAAATGGAGATCCGTAGCGGGAGCTGTGAAGATGACATTAACTTTCAGAACGTTAAGCTTCCATGTACCATAAGCCAGAACCGGAAGCCAAAGTAGAGATTAACTTTCAAAAGGTTGAGATAAAAAAATGTCGAGGAAGTAAGGTCGGTTCAGCAAAAATCTACATGATGAATAACGAAAATAGAAATATTGAACAAAAGAAATCAATGTCACTTTAAAGTCTTGTTACAATAAAAGTTTGTAGAGTGCCCCGGCTCAAGCAATCTCACAAAAGAAGGTGAAACAGGCGCCAACAAGAAATGGTTAATTTCTTGCTTGGTTAAGACTTGAGAGCACCAACGACTCCCTTATATGATAACTTAAATCTACCTATTGATTCAAAATAGAAGAAAGTTTAGGGGAGGAGGAGCTTATACGAACACAGAATAAGCTTTAGCGAAAACTCTCTGAAAAGTAATTACATAGAAGTATAGACCACATTACATCGTCAAGAAGGGATGCTCTCTGGCTCTCTGATTTTTTATCATAACGCCTCAAGAGTTGAAGGGATGTTCCTGTGATCAGCTTAGTAGTCATGTAAGTCTCCCATGGAATGTCCCTTCTGAGAACCTGAAAGAAGACACGATAAGAATAAGACTAGAGAACAAGACCCAAAAACACATATATAAGTTCAAGCTGATCTCTTAGCTCAACTATTAGACTATACTACTCGAAGTCATAAAACCAAATCAGAGCAGCTGAAAAATCTCAACATTCAACTTTGAAGAACATCAGCAAACAGTGATCACTAATGACCTAGGACTCTAGGAGTATGTTCCACAATAAGCAGTTTTGATTTGATCTAAGTGCTACTAAGGAAGATGCAACAGTGTTTTATATATGGTAGATAGAGGGACAGAGTAGATATGGCTGCATTTGCTAGAAAATGATTGAAGACATCCCTTTACTATATGAAGCAGGGATACACTTGAATTTTCGTGCATTGACGACAGCAGGACTGTAAATAGTCTAATCTAGTATGGCAGCTTCCTTAATAAAAATAAAGACAATATTAACTGGATTTTCTTAAAAGCATCGCGTTTTCCCCTTTTTTATAAGCAATACCTACAAAAAAGCACCGCCCATCTAAACAGCATGATCGATACCTTCAAATTCTGAATTAAAGCCCACAACTACAGCTGCCTAATTCTTACCTAAACATCCACAACCAAGAGTCCACCTTGGAACTCTGATTCAATCCACCATTCACATATCCGTTCCTTCTTTTACGCCACTGAGCGATTTCCATCCATGACATCTCCAAACACTTGTTTGTTAAACCAATCTACATTAGTCAATTCCCCTCTTTCATCAACCCATCAAACAAGCAACTTACAACTTACAACCATCATCTAACCATTTCAAACCGTCACTAATTTCTTTCCACACAATTCAATTATATGAATCCAGAGTCTAAACATCATCATCACATTTAAATACCCATCAAAATCAAACAATCAAACCCCCCAAATAATACAATAATTAACCACAATAATCAAAAAAGTTTGCAACTTTACTGATCAATCAATCAATTGACCCATCAACACACATTGTTCAACCATAATAAACTAAATTGAACACAAAAATATTGAATCCCACATATGATCATCAACAATTTAACCAAATAATTAACAAACTAAATCAATTAATTTGATAACAATGATGAATTATTAACAAAAGGGTATTAAAAAAAGATAAGATGGGGATCAAAAAAACCTGATCAGTGGTGAGTTCAGCGTGATCAATCGTCATTTGTGTATGATGAAGATGGTAATTAATGGCGGAATTTATGGAAATACTAAAAACCCAACAAAATTAAATATACAAAAAAAAAAGAGAGAGAAGAAGAAGTAGATCGATGAACAGAGAGAAGACAAACAAAGACGAAGGAGAGATTGAGAAAGAGAGAGAGGGGGAGAGGGGGATCGGGTGTGAGTCGACGTGCTTTCGTGGATAGAATAAGATCTCTATTTTATCATTGATTAGTTAGTCGGGTACGTAGGTGTAAGACGGTTTTACACAAAGATAGTTTTACGTAAAAGAGTGTAACACAAAAATCTGAGAAAAAGTTCTGAGTTATTGAGAGTCCAATCTTACATTGATGATCGTGAACGAAACTAGATTTTAATTTCATACCTATTTTTATTGATGATCGTGAACGAAAGTAGATTTTAATTTCATACCTATTTTTATAATAAGCGTAACTATTTTATCTTTCACTATGATGCGTACTTGTTTTATTGCGTGTAATGCCGTTTTTACCGTAATTGTAAAATGTAATAAAAAAATGTAATAAATCTATTATGAGACTGTATATTAAGAGACCTACTCATAATCTGAAATAGATAAAATCAACCATATTAGTGCGTAAAGACGGTTATTAAAAGATGGCAAATTCTCATTTGTGACGGAAGGTATCCGTCACAAATGAGAAGACGTATACCATTTTGTGAGACAAAATGCCCAAATAGAGGAGAGAGGAAAGCAAGTGGGGGGTGCCCCCACCTTGTCCCCCTATTTGTTTTGTGAGTGACATTATCCGTCTTTGGATCCGACCCGTCACAAGGGAGACGCTTTGTTAAAAGATCATGTTTTCCAATAAACTTATAAGACCGCCTTCTACGTTATTTTTGGGTCAATCAATATAAAATACACTTGTCTTCTTGGATTTGTTTACCTATTTTATTTTTGAAATTAGTTAAAATGAAAAAGAGTGAGTAATATACTTTATTTTCCCTTTACAATAAAAATGCTAAACAAACAACACACGACCCAAATGAAATATCGACAAAGTTAACTGAATTTTTATAATCAAAGTTGGGTAAATTGGAGGCTCATGGCTAGAGTTGGCAATTCGGGCCGTGAGCTGGCGGGCGGCACGACACGACACGGCTCCGGGGAAGGCACGACACGACACGACGAGTTTTTCGAGGCGGCACGGGCCCGACACGATCGAGCTTGAGGCAGGCTCCGATGCAATTTTCCTCAGATGTCCTCGCCTAGGCACGACACGGCCCAGGCACGAATCAGGCACGGCACGACCCAAAAATTGGCACGAAAGTACTAAAAATATAGCAATTATAAAACAAAACATACTAAAAATATAGCAATTATAGCAATTATAAAACAATTTATCATTTATTAAACAAAAAGTACTAAAAATATACAATATTTTTTAAAAAAGTGAAATAAACTTAGGCACATGGCCCGGCCCACATGCCAAGCACGAACAACCCACGGGCCAGGCACGAAACTGGGCGTGCCAAGAGCGGGCCGCGGCGGGGCTTGGGGGGAGTGGACCAGACACGACACGACACGGCAAGCCCAATATCCGTGCCTGGGCCGAGCCAATTTTGGAGGAAAGCACGACGGGTCGGCACGCGGGCTGGCCCATCACGGCCATTGCCAACTCTAGGCCCTCATGGCA
Source organism: Silene noctiflora (assembly GCA_009801015.1). Taxonomy (NCBI): domain Eukaryota; kingdom Viridiplantae; phylum Streptophyta; class Magnoliopsida; order Caryophyllales; family Caryophyllaceae; genus Silene; species Silene noctiflora. The sequence goes on from VHZZ01000228.1 coordinate 61,386, forward strand.
ATTGCCCAAGTCTTGGATACTTTAAAACAGAAACTCCGTTACATTTGTTTATTTACGTTTGCTTTTTACAAAAAAAAAAAAAAAAAAAAAAAAGTGAAAATAAGTAGGCATGTAATGTTTCTATATACTGGACTAACATTATATCCTCATGGGCCAAACAACCAAATTGGTAAAAAAAAGTTGAAGGTGTTTGCCAAATTGATAAAAAAACTATGACTTGTAACAAATTGGTAAAAAAAAGTAGTGGAATGTGACAAATTGGCCAAACATCTTATTAACATTTTTATGTTTCAATTTTTTTTTTTCCTAAGAAATTATTTTCCATCTTACCAGCATTAAACTTCGTAATACCCTTTTCTTTTGAGCTTTTCTTTACTTAATTTAAGTTAAGTTCAACAAAAATAAGTTAAGTTCAGAAAATTAAGCAAAAATAAGTTAAGTTCAACAAAAATAAGTTAAGTTAAGTTGAGCAAATATAAGTTCAGAAAACTTAAGCAAAAATAAGTTAAGTTCAGAAAAAATAAGTTAAGTTAAGTTAAGTTCAGCAAAATTAAGTTCAGAAAAGTTAAGCTAAGTTAACTATAAACTCATACCCGTTTTATAGTATTGAAGAGTTTTGTAAAAGTTACGATTTTCACAAATTCTCTTGTGCGACCGTCTCATGTGCGATCATTTTTTTAAATAGTGACTAGTCGTATAGGATAATTAATATTTACCCAAAAGTAGTCATTATTAAGCAAAATGTGGTCACATTTTACAGAAATACATGGGATAGACCATTGCATAGGATAATTTTCGTACGACTTTCATTAAAATCGAAGCAATAATAAAGACATTGATTATTTACTCTAAACATTATACTTTATAAAAAATGGCTATGTACAAAGTAGAGCTGATCATTTCTGGGTTCGGGCCGGACATGGGCCGGGCCAAAATGAATAATTCTACCCAACGGGCCAAAGTAGAGTAAGGCCCGCCCGCGTAAACGGGCCTAACGCTGTGTCCGTACCCGCCCTTTTCTTGCGGGTCGAGTAGCCCACGGGCTAGCGAGCTTCCGTTTTCTTATTAAAAAAATTACAAATATACATTAATCCAATTTTAAATTAATTAAAGATAATAATCAATATAATTAATTATAATTTATCTTACAATTGT
>VHZZ01000228.1:89274-100765 GCA_009801015.1 Silene noctiflora
GAGCTGTTTGAAGCCCTACCATCCAGATCCTGAAGATCCCACCCGCAACAAAAACAAGCGTGCCAACATCCACTCCAACCAACTTCCAGTGACATCAGCCGACTGATCCAGCCTTGCAGATTTCAAGCGTTGCCGAGGACGGAAACAAATTAGGTGGGGGAGAGTGTAAGAAGGCGCATGTTAGCCGCAATTCTAGCCTTATAATCCTAAAAATTGCGCGCGTGCTCCGTTCACTTCGAACCCTTAGATTTTATTCTTCGCTTATGTATTTTCGTTTCTGTTTTTTATGTTCATGTAGTACTCCAAGATTACTTCYTGCGTGTCGAATCTTGGAGGTCGTCGTTTAGCTTAAGATATTTTTTTAGGCGTTTAGAAAACGTATCGCTATTCTGCACATTCAATGTTTCATGCTACAAGGCCTGTAATATCAAATTTGCCTCTATGGGAGGTATTAGTCAATCAATCTGCTTCCCATCCAAAAGTTTTCTTATTTACTCATTGCTTGCATTCTAATGCATTGTTGCCTTCATTCATACTAACGAGCATGTGTGTGTCGACCGTTGATGCTCGAGACTAGGATCCCGACACACGCAAACCGAGACCGATTACAAATGCACTAGTGGACGATCCCTCACTAGTGCTTGAGGCTCTCGCTTGCATTCTTATCTTGAAATCAGACAAGGGTGCGCGCTACGCTCCGGCTCAAAGTACCGGACCATGACACTATGCGCTTGATTTTCCCTTCAATTCAGAAACAAAGCTCACGAATCTAACAAATGTTTGCACATGGGATTGGGTATACATGTTAATAAGAGATGATTAAAGAACTTAGGACGTTGATTAATGTGCATTGTATTTTTGACCACCTTGGTTATGCTCTAATTGTCCTTTATAACCAATCTCAATATAATCATTCGGCTGGTGAGGGGTGGTTCATTAATAACGTCGGTGCAGCTGGTATAGTGGTCCGGGAGAGGAGTGGGTGGATTGATTGCTTTAGAGGATTTTTCGAAACAAAATGAAAGGAAGGGGGTTGAAATGACAAGAATATAATGGTCGTTTATGTCCATGATTGAGTAAATCATGTCCATGAAAGAGCATGACCCAAGAGGAATCCATAAAAGAATCAAATGGAAGTATGAAACAGAGCCAGCAACATTATTTAAAAAAAAAAACTACTATGAATTTCTTATTTTAATCAAGTTTGCCTTTTATATATCGCACAGTAAAGAGCCAGCAACATTATTTCAAAAAAAAAAAAAAACCCATAGCACTGCTTCTAGATGTACTTCACCGTGCGTATGTGACCAAGTTCAAACTCAAATGCTCGTATTTATACCCTTTCTCCCTATCTTTATCGAAAGTAGTTGCGACTTGAGGAGTCACTACTCTTTACTATGTATTACAAATTCGGATTGTGGTGGTAAAAGTATGAGTTATGAGTTGCCTCAGAGCAAAAATCAAGGCAACACATCCACTAATCTGGACATCCTTGACAAAATTCCAGACAGTATTAAGCACTTTTGAAATATCAACCGAATCAATGAAGTCAAGAAATGTTGAAGGTGAATGAATCTATTAATCTGTCTCACTTAGATGCCTCATCGTCGTCATCCCTCTGACTGGCTAGCTTAACAATGTCTTCAACCAGTATCTTTCCATCTGGTCAGATTAGTTTTACATTATCAGCAAGGTTGGATAAAAATGATACAAGTGTCGAGAGTATACTCGGTAACAAATCAAGAAGATGATCTTATTTTTCACAGGTCACATTGAAATATTCTCTTAGGTTGTATATATCCAACTAGTTCTAGTAACTGACCCACCCAGAAATCAGAATGAGCTGACCAACTAACACGGATTACACCCGAACAGATTTACTCAAACATGATCCAGTTCGACTAGTGGTTGACCAAGACGTTACAAACCAATTATTGCCTGTATCTGAAATGACCAATTCAAAACTAGGCCTGATTTATCTGTACAACAAATGACAAAAACCCTTAAAACATGACACGCCACGACCCGACGAAGACCTGCATTACCCATCTTGAACTGACATATACCTGAAATGACCCGACCCGATCCTAAGAGTACAAAATATTTGAAATGAGTCTACACATGCCCAACCCCAAGTAACAAAGTTTGATGCCATGGGGTAAAAGTGTTGTTAGTGGGGAAGGGAAACTAGGGAATGGATGAATGAAAGGCACAAACCTTTGTCTTTTGAAAGCCGGCTGATAAGCTCCTGGATACCATCTTTGTGCAGCTTGTCTTTTAGGTATGCAGCTGCTGAAGCTACTTCTTCCGGAGTTACCTTCCCGTCATAGTCCCTATCATACCATGTAAATCATGAATAGCAGGTCACACATATTATGACAATCAATGTCCCATTATGTAGAAGAACCGACAATCTACACCTGCTAATATGTTTACTTATCCAGACTCTGGTCCAACAAAAACTGAAGAACATTCAAGATCTTAACTATAATCATAGAAACAAATAAAAGAGAACGTGCAGCCAGATTCAACTGCAGATTATGCACAGGTTCCATGACCCACATGAGTACAGGACACATAAACAATGATCCGTCAAAGGTGCCATGATACTAAGGATTATAACGGGCGTTCAGATGGGATTATTTCAGATACATGTTAGCTCGGATTGAGGTTGGTGGTTATCGTTGGGTCATTTGGGTAGTGATTATTAAGGATTTTATTTTAAGTTAGTCGTTAGGGTCTCTACACTCTTTTCATGGCTTCGCCGCATTCGTATCCTAATCAATAGTATAATTTCTTAACATAATTTACAGGTAACAGCCAAGTTCCTCCAAATACTACCCGAGTTACAACTTCAAGTAGTCTTACAAGTTACAACAGGTCATGGGTCAGTCGTACATTATACATACAACTGAATAAACTGACATGCATGAAGGCTGAAACCATAACAATCTTGCATCACCCAGTGACCTGAGTTATTTTAAATAAACAAACATGCAGAAAACAACTGTTACCTGTCTAGTAATCGCCAACGATCACCAATTTTAGCATCGACATCATCGATTTCTTTTTCAAGCTTTTGAAGCATAGCATCCACCTGAATTAAACATAGGCCAGTCAATACATTTTACAGGCTTAAGAATCATACTATGTTCAGTTAAGAAGAGCAACTTGAATATAAACAGGATCAATGACTGAAGATGCAAAGATTCCACATTACCCTATCTATAAGGGCTGAAGAAACTGCAGTTGTATCTGAATCTTCCTCGCTACCTTCATAAGCAGCTCTGTAGGCTTTTTCAGCTTCCACCTCTCCTTCTTTTCCTTCCACCATGCTATTGTATAACTCTACCTGAAAACAGAGTAAAACACGTAAAGCATTGATCCTCTCAGCACTGTTAAAAGTATTTGAACACTAAAATGGGTGTTAATCGTGTGACAATGGCTTAGTTAATATGAGAAAAGATCTACTAACCTCCTTATTTACAAGCCTCAGGAACTCCTCCCGCTCCCTGCTAACTGACTAGAGTAAACAAAATAAAGGCCAGTCACGATTGTGATTAATAAATAAATATGCATATTCACACTAGATATATAACATCATAATATTCGCCTTACAGATGCTGAAGCTAGAACAGCTAATGCACGGCTGAGCTCATTAAGTTGGTCGTCAGTATCTACCAATGAATCCTTTGCACGTTCTTCTGCCTCTGTCGGAGTTTGATCTGCCATTTTATCCAAAGCCACATCTATTTGACCAGCAGTAGACTCTTTTAATTTTGCCTTATCTTCTCCTGCCTTCCTTTTCTCTTCCTCCTACAACATCATGTAAGAAAACCTCAACATGACTTCTGTCTAGAAAGAACGCATTTTAGACGACAAAACGTATAACCAAAGGACAAAGTGAAAAATACAGATTTAATACGCTAGTGTAAAACAAGTGGAATGGGAGATTGGGCCTACTGAAGATTAGAGAGAGCATAGGATGATAGGAGTATAGACTCGGAGGGCATAAAAGGATATGAAGGGACAACAACCTTAATCAATTCTTCCTGCATTTCAAGGAATTCCAACTTCCTCCTTCGTTCAGAAACAGTATCTTCCGATGACAAAGATGTGGCTCCAATAGTATCAACAACTTCATCGGGCAAAGAGGAGATTGCAAATTCAACGGCTTCCTCAGGGTGGATTTTTCCAGACACATTGAAGGATCTTGAGAAGAAAGGGAAAATCATGAGATAGTCATAAAATCAGCAAATAGCCAAATGCAAGATTATAGAAAACCAAAGCATTCCTCTCACCTAGAAAGAATTAGAAGAGATGATGGAACAGAGTGATTCAGAGATAAGTCCAACCAATCTCGCAGCTGTATATATGAGATCTTGAATGATTAAATATGATTGAAAAAAATACTGAACTAGATAGCTCATAAGAATTTACCAAGATAAACGAATTACCAACAAACGTATTCTACTATTCGGAAACATCAGTATAATACTATAACATTGATATATGTGGATTCAATTTCAAAGTGATATCACATCTGAATATCTGATTAGATGAAAAAAAAATAGTGCACAAATCACAATATCATGAACATTACACAACCCTGTATAGTGGAAAGGAACAAGTTTTGTGTAAGACGTAAGACGATTTGAGCTTTCAAGATTTTGAAATGAGTTCTAAAACTTAAAACTTGCAGCTCAACTCGAAGCCTTGAATTTTTACCCCGTCCAAACTAGGAGAGTAAGACCATCTCACCCAAGCTGCTGTAAGAAAGAAATCTGGCGAATAGTAAAGGAGATATAGCAAACCTGTTGACGCATTTCTTCAACGGAAAGTAAACCCAGCAAGCCTCTATCTCTACAGGCCTGACGAAGCTCTTCCTCTGAAAGTGACTCAACACCCTCAGCTTGAATCATCTTGTCATCCTCTTTGATCCTTCCAAGAAAAGATAATTAGAGTTTGAGACATTGATACCTCATTTAGAGACAGATCAACACCATACCACCTTTGCTATTATACATTTATACCAGGAAAGAATAAGAAGAAGAGCAATCTTTTTAACCACGCTCTCAGCTATCTCACAATTACCCAAAACCAAACAAGCACACTTATGGTGGAGTCTTAGCACACGGGCTTTCAAAAAAGAAAGTGCACTTTGTTAGTATGAGTGGTACTACCAATCCCATTAAGCTTCTAAAACCTTAATCAAGTTCCTCATAAATTTGAGGTATTACAATTTACAAGCCCCAAAATCCTTCCTTGCTACGTCTAGGTGGGTGACCTGGCACTCCACGACCAACACAAGATCAGAGGGTCGCTGCGACTGAAAGCAATCGCCAACATCAGTACCCTTATATGTCATCCCGAAAATTTGTCTTCACTCGTACACCCCCTTGGAAATTTGCCCAAGAGGTTGCACATCCTTAGACTAGGTCTGCAAACACGCTTTACTTTGAAGTTCTTAGCACACAGGCTTAAAAAAAAGTGTATTTTGGTGAGATCTCCGAGAGTCCAAACTAAGGTGCCTAATAGGCTAACATGTGTTGGACCTCCGGATATTTTTTATGGTCATATTTCTTGGATCTTTCAAGAGTACTTGGAAAACTGATGCAAAGCATGAAGAGACTTGTCGGAAGATAGGACATTTTAAAGTTATTTTAATGTGATATACTGATGTCATGACTCATGATGTGTGAATGGTTATTAACTAAAAGGCCAAGTCTTGAGGAATTATGTAGAATATTCATAGAATTTTTTGGTAATATATTGACCACTTACTTCCGCAGCTTGTTACGAAGCATAAAACGCAAGTATGCATCTGTTCCAAAAGGAGTGATACCCATGTATTTGCACATGCTAATTAACCGGGGCCTGCATGGAAACATAACATAATTATAAACATAATGGGGAAGCACAAAGTGAAAGAGTAATTGTTACCATCATATCAAATTATGATATAAAGGATAATTTGTCGACTAAAAGTAGGAAATGAGGGGTGCATGATGACGTAAAAAGAATGCAACCACCAACCTGCTAATGTTATCCAGAGTCAATTCATCATTAAACAGCTTTGCGAAGCCCAAAATTTCTTTATTGGACACATCTTCACCGTTCCTAACCTGCTTATCATTACGGTGTGCATTATATCCTAAAACTCCTAGTGAAATTAATCATGAACAGAAAAGACTGACAGAATATATAAACATTGCATCCTTACTTTGTTCATGAATTCATCAAGATCCTCAGCAGTTTGCTTAACTTCTCCACTACGTGAATTTTGGACTTCTTTTGCCATCTCTTTCACTGTTTCTTGAAGAAACTTGGCATATTCTATTCTAGCATTTAGCCTGCGCTTCAGTTGCTCCTAACAAAATATTTAAGAACAGAACAAAGCATTTAAGGCCTTAAGGGTGCATAATGTGGTACAAATAATTAAAACAGTGGAATAAACCTTTGTTCATCATCAATTCATCATATCTTTACAAATACCAAAATGATAAAAATGAGTAATTGTAACTTATAAGCAATATATTTTTAAGACTTTTAAACAGTTATATATTCTACAAGCAATCATTCGTGGCAGTAAATAATCTTTAGCACGAAGCTGTTTCAAGACTAAACCCACAAACATACAAATCAAATAACATCATTATCATTACCTGCTCCTTCATCTTGTCCTGGAATGTTGACGGCAACATGTTAGGAAATAGCTTCAGAAATACAGGCAGCAAGAACTCCATGAATGGAACTATGATAAACACTGCAACAGGCACAAGCCTGAAAATATCAGCTGTAGTGCGGGTCAGTTGCTGTCTCTCCCTCCTTGATAGACTCCTTCCACCAGCAAGCTTCACTAAAAGTCTCGAGCTAATCCTAACATCAGCCCAGAGTAGCTTTGTACCCAACCAATAATGCTGGACACCAGATTTGATATGATCCTTCCAGTGGTGAAGCTTGTTAGCCCAGTCCTCTCTTTTGTAATTAGAAAACAGGTCAGCTTTATGAAAATTTACAAACTTAACAGTCAAATAAAAGGTCAAGGAAATAAGGGGTGGATACATGGATAGCGGTGTAACACTATTGAGAGTATGGGGTCATACTACACCGTAGAGCAAATTTTTAGGTGCTATACAATAATGACTAAACATTATCAACGAGATCCCTAAAACCAATGTTTCTTGGTCTGGATCGGATTTATTGAGGAATGTATCAAGAGAAAATTGGATTTCCAGCCACTGAGGATGTACCTGCTCATTGATGCCACGATTCTCAAGGCAGGCCCAATACCCAAAAGTTTCGCCCATAATTTTTTAAGTATAGCTTTTTCAGTCTTTTGAGATTCCTGCAACTGCTTAGCTTTGGCTTTAGCTTTAGCTGAGCTTAGACCTTCAACAGCTTGATCACATTCTTCAGGTGACGCTTCCTTCTTCTGAGAGGCTACTTGTTCTTCATTTTTTTCATTACTACTTCGATACTCAGGTTGACCTGCTGCTGTTGATGAATGACGCAGTGCTTGTGATAGCCACGTGGCTCCCAAAGACGATCCATAGTATAGGCATCCATTAACGGATCTAAAGGCTGGACTTCCACCAAAGTCTTTCCGTAGGAGACCCGCAGAAGTAAGAAGCTGTAACTTATCTTTAGTTACCAATGATGATTCGCTTTCTCTCCTAGAATCAGAATCAAGAGACGGAAGAGCCACGGACCTATTTGAATTCCCTGAACTAGGAGCAGAAGTTGATGCTCCAAGTTCAAAGCTCGAGAAATAACGATATGAGAAACTAGGCTGACTCAATGCATTGACAACAGCTCCCCTCCTCCGCAATATTGTTCGAGTAGCCATGAGCAACGTCTAGCGGAAGCTAAAAGTAATTCTAGTGCAAAGTCACTATTATGTAGACATCCATAGAACTTCAATCAGGATCGTAAATCGCTGCAATAACTCATGAAGCAAAAATCAAAATGGGTAGAAGTCATCTCAGTAACATAGCAACTAATGTAGCCAAGTAATTGTCACAAGAATAACAATGTGAGGGTGGTGAATACCAAACAATAGGTAAAACACAAATTCTTATCTGATACAGGCTCATGATAAAATAACCATGATACAAACCCACACTATTCGTATTTATCGTAAAATCACTTTTTAGAGGGTTAATAGGTCTACAAGACCGTCTTTCACGACACTAACTACTGATAAGATAGGTGATGTGAGGCTGTTTGGCGAGAGTAAAGTGCATAAAACAATTTTACAACAGCATCTGCCATGGGCCTTCCAACGTGAGTTCGGTACATAAAACCCTAAAATGTGCCCATACACTCAATGGACAACATATAACAATAAATGATGAACTAACTAGTTGGCCAAATAATGTCAAATTCACTCTTAAGTATCACAAGGTCAATCCAAGAACGCGATTATTTCTCAAAAACTTGTACATTAGCAAATTAAAACAAATTCGGCCAAATTATACTCTATCTAAATGATTTATAACCTGACATAACCTAAATTTGTCCACTACAACAGCATACAAAAACTGAATCAATGGCGAAAATACTGACAAATAGTAGCTCAAAAATCCGAAAAGATTACCGGATACACTATGAATTAAATTAGGGATATAATCTGTAACAATTGATTTCACTAACCAATATTCCGGCGATTACGCAAAAGAATTCCACTCAAATCAGCATAAACATCATACGATCAAAAGTAAAACGAAAATTGAACCACACAAAAACACGAACACAAACTCAAATTCATAAAAATGGCGATTAAAGAAATATCACAACAATAATTGCGAAACAAATTAGGAACAATTACATTAACATTTCAACATTTTTCCAGATTATTACTTCTCGCATATCATCATTAAAACGACAAGACTATAATTCGAGAAAATATTGCTAATCAGAGATACTTACCGAAAATGCGTAGATCTTTGAGCTCGAAAGCCGATAATTTTCTGAGAGAATAGTGAGATGTTCTTGGGGATGTTGGAGAAAAGTCAGGAAGTGAGGTTTGTGTGTTAGTCAAATATTGGGTCAAATATTTTGATGATTTTTTGGGTCAAATTATTGGATGATTTTGGGCCAAAGAAGGGTAGATCCAACTAGTAAAGAGGTTAATCAGGTTGGGTAAAAGCCGGTCATTTTAAGACGGATCATTTTAGGTAAGAGTAATAGGTTTGCAAAATTTCGGGTGATCAGGTAGAGATATTTCATATTCTTATAATTTTCGAGTTTGTTATTATCAAAGTATTAAGGCTAATGGTTAGCGTGTAATAATAAACACGTGGATTATGTTCGGGATACCAGATTCATACTTTCGGTGTTGTATCGAGTATAACTCGATGGTTCTATTTTGTTAGGTCTGCTTGCAAGTTGCAATGTTGGATTTGAATTTTCTTTTTCATTTGACGTTGAACAAAATTATTGTGTTATAGGTGTATACTTCGGCTTAGATTACTAGTCAAAATGCCAAATAATTTACATGAGATTAATTATCCATTAAAATAAAAATAGTTATGCTTATTTTTATTTAAAGGAATGTAAGATCGACGTAATATTAATTCCTCTTCTACTTTAGTGGACAAAACTTTATATTTTATTAATTAATCGTTATAAATTGTTAAAATAAATTATGTATGTATCACGTTATTATAGAAGGTCATGAAACACCTGGAGTATAAAGTCATTTTCCTCTACAATGTTCAAAAAGTGATCTAGACCGACCCAGACGAGCCGGTCGGAGTTGGTCCAGGTCCACTACCAGTTGGTTACATCTTCGGGTCACACATTGTACATGTTTTATGCTAGTTGATTGGTAAGAAACAATTACTCCGTATTAGTATTACTCCATAATAGAGAATGCCATGAAACATCGCGAGTATATAGTCATGAAACATCGCGAGTATACAGGTTGGCAGGTTGCGTACCAACATGAAAAGGTTTCCCCAGTAAGAAGTCGATTAGTCGAACTTATGACCACCTACTCATGAACTAAACATCCAACAACAACTAGGCCAACCGATTGCTAGTTCAAGCCAAGACCGGTGGCTGGCCAGAACATTCAAACATAGGTGATGTACATAGGACTAGGAGCTCTCAATGAAAGAGAGGCCTATACGGCTATACTCCATCGCTTAATGGCCAAACACCAACCTGCTAACTTTATGCAGAAACACCCCCTAAAAGAGACGGCAGTGACCTATCAACTACCGGAAACTGATAAAAACGACAGCACAAATCAAATAAGAATGCCGACACAAATCCTCCAAACAAATTTGCCTTATCTAAAACAAAGATATCTTATAGACTATGCTATTATTATCTCAATACAACAAAAAACATATGTGAACCAAGGTCTTGGCATTCAAGCTCACTCCAAGAACAAGTCACTGTTCATCAAAACTGTGACAATTGGAAACACAAAAAAGCTGCTTCTTATCCCAATGATTTGACAAATCTGGTCTTGATAGGCAATTTCGATGCTGCCACTGTTATAGCCCTTCGTGCTACACTTTCCGGCACGCCATCTATTTCAAACAGTATACGGCCAGCTCTCACACGAGCTACCCAATATGCAACAGCTCCTTTCCCTCTTCCCATACGAGTTTCAGCGGGTTTCTGTGAAAGCGGCTTATGTGGAAATACCCTTAAGAAAATTTTCCCACCTTTCATGTTTCTTTTGATTGCCAGGTGCCCTGCCGTAATTTGCTTAGTCGTGATCCAGGCTGGTTCTGATGCCTCAAGACCATATTTGCCAAACGAAACATGATTAATTACTGTTCCCTTTATAGGTCCCCTATTTCTTCTCTGTTTCTGGAATCTAAGCCTTATATTCGGGTACATCCCTGAAGTCGAATATGAGCGAGCAGATTGGGATATCCAAGAACTTCCCAAAGAAGCTTGACAATGTGGCTGAGCAACAATCGACCCTAGACCCGGACTGCAAGGCAAACTCCTTGATACAATCCCAGACCCGAGAAACGCCCCTGACTTGGTAAATTCTTTCCCCAAAGCATAATGAGAAGCAATTGGTGATATGCTATGCTTAACACTTGTGTAACTACGCGAACTGAAGCTCGCCTGACATAAGGAATCGACAAGGGAACTCTTGCGAATAATCGAAAAGGCTCTTGTAGCCATCAGAAACTTCTAGCTAAAGAATGCAGGCACAAGCTGAATCAAACAAAAGAAATTTACACAATATCAAGATAAAATTGAATCTTCTTTATTAAAGAAACAACCATAGAGCTTAGATGTCGCTCTGTGGTTGAAAGTCAACCATTCAAAGATCTTTTGCACTTGCTGGATTTCAGGAAGCATGTTCATACAATCAATTTAATTAGATCACTTGAATGTTTATCACTCAAAATTGTTCAATAATAATACAACATCAAATCAGCTTGAATTATTAATGCAATTACAATAAAAACAATTCAAATTACGAAAAAATTGTAATTATAAAACAATTATACTT
>VHZZ01000228.1:121710-133185 GCA_009801015.1 Silene noctiflora
AGGCAACAAGTTCGGGCGTCGATTCCCCCGAGAGATATTAAAAACAGTCTTCATCAAAGAACCCCCGATAAACCCCAACCTACGAGCACCCAAATTTATAGCGAGGCAAATAAGGTTCAGCGAGAAATCAGAGGGACACGTAATGCCGCTCAGCAAATGTTGGTCCTAGCTATTGGTGCGAAGTATGTGGAATGGCACAAGACAAATCCCGAGATTAAGGAGCTCAGTCATGTTTTCATGTCTCATCCGGAGGTCGTAAAGCTTTTTCGTGCTTATCCCCATGTGTTACTCATTGATTCGACCTACAAGACCAACGTTTATAATGCAACACTCTTTGAGCTTGTCGGTGTTACACCTTGTGGTTCTTCTTTCTTAGTTGCTATTGTGGTGCTTCCCTCCGAGTCGGAAAAAGATTATACTTGGATGTTGGAGAGATTAGGGGAGCTTCTCGAGTTTACGGGTGCATCTGTTTCAGCCTTTGTCACTGATCAAGAGTTGGGGTTGATCGCCACTCTTGAGTCTGTTTATCCTCGCACTCCTTACATTTTGTGTCATTGGCACTTGAACCGTGCAATGGAGAAAAAATCACTCTTAAATAAACATACAGTGTGGTACATAAACTATATAATGCACAATCCATAAAGTGGTTGGAACCTAGTGATCGATGCAATTACCGTTGATGAGTTTCGAAGAGGTTGAGAAGTTTTTAGTGACAAGTGGGAAGAGTTGTCGAATTATGTGGTGACAACGTGGGGTAAATACACCATGAAGTGGGTTTTATGCTATACAAACCGATACTTCCATCTTGGAAACACGACAACTTCTCGGGTTGAGTCCGCCCATTCACTCTTGAAGGCTTGGTTGAAAAGTGCTAACCTAAACCTTGATACTATGTGGTCCCGTATTAACTCAATGCTTGAATCTCAACACTCCAAAATTAGATATGAGCTAGAACAGTCGAGGAGCAGGCCGCGAACTGGAGATCGTGTATTTTCTTTATTGCAAGAAAATGTGTCTATCAAGGCCATTGAGATCATGGAAGTCGAAATTAAGAGAGGGGTTAAGCTGGGGATCAGGTTGGAAGACCGATGTGTCTACCTCCCTCCCTTATAATGGAATTCAATATCCCCTCCCCATAGTAGACGCTGGGATTCAACGTCCTTATCCCTCCACGGCGTTAAATTTCTACGTTACTTTTCCATTAAATCCGACAACAACAAATCCGACAATAACATAATATAATTAAAATCCAACTAATACAAAATAAATGGGTTGTAATTTCAAATATAATCAAACAAGAATCAATTACGAAATTAAGAATGAAGCGAAATAAAAACCGAATTGCGAATAGAATTATAAAACGAATCAAGACAAACAAACATTACTAACCTAATTATAATCAATATATACAAACTAAATGATAAACTAATTCAATTTATAAACTAAATAATAAACGATTTCAAAAAAACAAAAAAAAAAATCGTGTTTAACTTACTTGACAATGAAGAAGAAGAAAATTGAGAAAAGAAACGAGAAATGGTGGTGCTATGGTGGTCGTTCGTAGTGTTGTGGTGATGTGTGGTGGCGCGTCGTGCTAGTGGTGTTGCTGTGTGATGGAGCGTGGTGGTGGTGGTGCTACGGGTAGGGTGCGGTGGGGGTTAGAGAGAAGGAAAGGTTATAGTGTAATTGAGGGGCTAAGGGTAATGAGCGTCTTTTTAAAAAAAAATGTCGACGATATTTCGTAACCCGGTTTTGATTCGACAAATATAACCATTGAAATATGAATATACGATACATATCTTAATCATGTAATCACCTACAATATAAGTATTTGATCAAAATTTTCTTTTAAGTGTTATGATCGTTAATGTCGATTAAGTTTTGCGATATTTCACCCAAAACATTTTTGAATTCGCATGATACTGATCGATAAATACCGCTATCTATGTATCAAATCGGGTCAATTAAAACTTTCATTAACTGTATTTTCTCCTAAAAATCATTGAAATCCTTATTAGTCATAAAAAAATCCTTCCGAACTTTCTCAAGCCCTAAACAAATCTTTCATCCAGGCCACTTGATCATTTTTTTCACTTATGGTTGGGGCATGATTATTAGGCCTAAGCCTTAGGTCCAAAGCCAGTATTGAAGACCCATGAGACCTCCTCAAATGTCCAAATGATTCAAAACAAGACTCCCATGCAGTTAGGAAGGTTCGGCCTCGACATAAGTTGAGACTGAAGTCCATTCTAAGTGGAGGGTAAGATCCAACGACAAAGGCTCACCTCCGGAATCGTCGGTATGTGCCAGGTCAGTAGTACGGTTGGAGCTACGTGAAATCTCCATATGAAGTCCCTTTATCCGTACAAGTTGTCTTCTATAAATAGGAATAAAATTCACCTTCAAACGTATCTAATCTCTAACTTTTTAAGCACGTTCTCTCACTATAAAATAGTAAACTAAGTGGATCTGCTCACGAGAGACCCGATCAACCCCAAAGTGATAGTGAATACCGACTTAAACATTTGAATGGGCTTTCATTGGAACTTCCCGATGCTAGGTGTGTTCCTTATTTCAAGAACCCGCCGAGAGGAGTAGAACGAATTCAAGGGTCTTAAGTCCAAGGACTTAAGGAGTGCCAGCATCGGATTGACCTTGGCCGACAACTAAACATTCATTAGTCTCATGTAATTTGTATTAAACATTAAGTACATTTTTACCAGAAACACTTATGAACCCAAATTTGAATATAAGACGAGTTCTTATAATTCGTTATTATATTCTCATAATTAAATTACTAAAAGAATATAAAGATACACCTAAATAATTAATTTGATAAATTTGTGTTTTCTAATTTTATATTTTAGGTGTAAAGAGATTCACAAGGGTAAAATATCATCGACGAAATTCAAACCCAGATTATAAGTAACATCACTTATAACTTTACCGGTTGAAATAACTGACACCGTAAGTTCCACTTTTTCTTATAGGATCCTCTGCAATTCAAACTCAGTTTATAACTAACACCACTCAAAACTTTATCAGCTGCACTAGCCGACCGCGATAAATTTCACCTTTTTCTGTAGATACCATTGCAATTTAAGGTCATATTATGAATAACATCGTTCATAACTTTACCGGCTAAACTAACTGAGAACCGAAAATTCCACTTTTCTTATATAATGCTTTCCAAATTGTTCCCAAATAGGGAGAGACAAATGTGGAGATTGCACGAATTGGTCTTGTTGTAGTTGGAGCTTTCCCAAACCAAGCTGTCCAGTGTCCACTACTACAAGTCTACAACCCTTGGGCTAATAAAGGGCCACTAAACGAAAGTTACACCTTCGTGGGCCATTAAAGTAAGGGTCAAGCTTAAAAGCCTCAGAAAGCCACTAATTTTAAGGGCCCTCTTTATTTCTATGTCCTTTCTTCCTCTTTTTCTTTGTCTGTCCTTTCGTACTTTTCCACGAATAATAATCCGATTCTAAAGTTTAAATTCAAAAACTTTATAAAATCAAAAGAAAGATTTCTATCCTTGAATTTCCTTTAGTATATGTCCCCTGAACCCTAGCATGCACCGAGTAAAACAATAACACATGCTAGTTTACGACAAAACCGGTAATCGGAACAATTCTACCCCTATTGATATTGCTCCGACTATGAAACTGTTGTCACTTGTCTCCGAGAAGATGAGGAGACCGGGGATAGAACCATGACTAGCAAATGCGTGTTATGACAAACGTAATCGAATTGCCGATGTATTATGTCTTTCAGATCGCAAGACTCCATCTCTAAACTAAACGAAAATGCCCATGTTTTCAAAAAAAAATTGAAAACGTGGCCATTTTCGTTTAGTTTGGTATATACACGGTGTAGTTCGTAAACACTGTGTAGACATAAAGATACAGTACATACATGAACAAAATGTTAGATCATTTTGTGTTAATGAGAATGGAAGAGCACCAAGAGAACATTGATATAAATGGATGGGAGATTTCCTTTCTAATAATGAGGGGTTACAAACAGATAATTTAACACCACAGAGACGGGTAAATTTACGTAAAAAATCGATTCTATCTTCCCCACAGAAAGGCGTATAAGGCTACGACACCAAAATGATCACAGGAAAAGAGAAAAAAGAAAAATACGATATATCCACGCTTTGTCCCGAGTGACTCGAAAAACAATGTTGATTTCGACACAACCAAAACTTCCTCGTTTATGTAAAAAGTAGGTCAGAGGTCTTGGCGAGCAAAAGGCGTGGCCAAAACCCGGTTGTTGGTTAGCTTGATAGGATGCGGGGTTTAGGTGAGGTTTCTTCTCGGTCAAGCAAGCGCCTTTTGTTAGAACCATAACCATGATATTGGTAGATGAGGCTGTAGAGTGATTGTCTCATGCGCAAAACATCGTAGCCCTCCATAAAGTTCATGTCGCTAATCCTAGCTTTGGTGCCTGCAAAGCGCTGGTATTCCTCAAACACTGAAGTCAAGCACCAATTTTGTAATTTCCTCAGGCAACCCACAACACAACCAGTTCGATGCTGTAAGAAAGCGGGAACTTTGAGTTAGCTACCGACTAAGCAAAAACGAGTATGAAGTTAGAACTTAGAACACCGAAATTATTCAAACCAAAGGGCTCACCTTTCCGCGTTTACAATGAATAAGAACTGGATAACTTCTCACATCTACATGAAAAATGAAGTTCGGTTAATAAGTGCAGGAGTAAATATCATAAAATATAAATACGGAAAGACCGATAACTCAGAATTTAACACAAGATGTTCACCCATAAAAACATCATTGTGACACGATTTTACCGGTGATACCAACTCATTCATTAATCCTATAGAAGTAGTGAGATCAACCAAATCCTTATTTAAGACTCTGCCAGATAAGTTCCGTCGTAATTAAATGAGGAATTGGGTTGATCTGACAAGGGAAACCCTTTTGTACAAGAATCATTGATATACAAATACAATACGAGTACAAAGAAACATATGGACATACCCATTAAAATTCTAAGAGCCTTAGAGATAAGGTACTCAGGGACAGAGTCCTGCAAGTAAACAAACATCAACACCATAAGTAACAAGATTGATGAAAATAATAATTGAAAATACAATCCCGTCTTGCATTATCGCCTACTGATAAGTGATAACACAAGGCTGCCGGAAACAGCAAATGCACGACTTAAACTAACGAGTAGCTTCAACTGATCCATCTACTCATACAAAATCCATTTCACCTACTTCTAAGCTGATTATAGGTAAGAGGTTACTTGTCAATATAAAATTTGATCACTTCATTACGTTTAAACTTATAAGTCGGTATGTTACAATGTAACATCCAACAACTCGATTCTCGAACCTAATCAACGATTAACCTAAAAAATCACAATAAATACTAAAATCGAAATCGCTATCTGTAGCAACTCTAGCAAACTAATCTATTACTGAATCACAATTAACCTGAAAAATCACTAAAAACCGAATTTATCATCAAATAACGTTTTAAATTTAGCATTACTCTTTAAAAACCTAACCAAATATATCAAAGGATAACAACTATGACAAAAAATATCAAGCTAAGACGAAAAACTCAAATAAGACCGTATTGACCTCATTTAATGATAACAATGATAATTATATCGCACCATAAAACCGTCTTACAGGAGACTAACTAATTCAAGCTCAAAGGGAGGAAATTTATACCTTTGTGCCCTCAATTCCAAATTGAAACAACTTAATATTATGTGATTCAAGGAACTTGAGATGTTCTTCTGGGTATGATTCAGTGCACAAATAACTGCAAATCAAAAATTAAACAAATTAGTCAACTACCCATCAATAATTATGCAATTACACAACTACCCAATTCATTAATTCAACCAAAAAAATTGAACAAAAATAGTAATTGCAAAAAGGAAAAGAAACTAACATGATTGATTTGAGATTTAGGGTTTCAAGAAAGGGGAAATTGGAAGATTCGGGAAACCCAGATCTGTATAACCCTTCTTCAACCATTGAAAAATTGGTTGGTGGGATTAAAACGTCGTCGTTTTGTTTCACGATTTCAATTTTTTCTTCTTCTTTTTCTCCATTGATTTTGCAATCTTTCTTACTATTCTTCTTCATCTTCTTCTCCACCTTTTTGTGGTGCTTTTCCCATGATATCTCACACATTGTTTTAATTTAACTAATAAATTTGATTTGATTGAAAAAGTTTCAACAAAAAATAATAAAGATTCAAACTTTATTACAACGAAATTAGTTCTTGAAATTTCAATTTCACCATTATAAATCAATCAATTTTCCCACAAAAAAAAAAAAGATTTTTGGGTTTTTGGTGTTGTAGTAGGAGTAGTATTTGTTGTGTTAAAATTATGACTTTTTTATAAGGGTTTTTAATATTTAATTAATTTTTAAAAGGATTTTTTATTTTGATGGGTTTAAAGAAATAATTTAGGGTGCTAAAATATAGGGAAAAATTGTGTGTAAATTAGGAAAAAATAATCCAAAACCAAATAATAATAGAAGAGGATAAGAGTATTGTTGGGTAGACAACTAAGTTTTGAAAAGGTTTTATGTGTGAGTTAACCAACAAATGAGATAAGAAGGAGAAAGGAAGAAATATAGGGGTTGGGGGTGATATGGAGGGATGGGGGTTTTTATTGAGTTTTTCGAGTTGGGATTATGTCATCCATTATCATGATAGAGAGTGGAAAGTCCTCAAAGATTTCCAACTTTTCTGCTCAATTTGACCCGGCAAAATTAATGCCATTTAGGATTCATCCAAAATAATCGGCTCGTATCCGAATTGACTCGTAACCGAATGAAAACTCGAAGTTGGATTATAATTTTAATTGACCTGATCCTAATTCCTATCCAATTCGACTCAAATTTAGTTAATAACACCCGAAAATGACTCAAATCTGAAATAACATGACGCATTTAATGTATTCGCCAGTTCTATGCTCACATGGAGTATACATGACATTTTTTTTTTCTTAGACACTTCATTCATTTCAATTATTTATTTTTTTATTATTAAAATACATCTCATAAAAAAAATTAAATTATTATACAAAAGATTGAGAATTTGAGATTGAAGGAGTAGTATAAATTTTCAAGTTGATGTATTGAGGGGTGAAACTTTGTCATAATCAATTGAGATGGTCCACATGCAAGAAAGCTTGAATTTGAACAACGAAGGTCGGAATAAAAATCAAGGCTTTTCCACTTATGTCATGAGAAATATAAAAGCACTTTAGAAATGTCAAACTTTTTTTTCTTTTACATTCAGTAAAGTATATTTTCATTATCACGAATAGGCTAAGGCCCTGTTCTTTTGGACTGAACTGAACTAAATTAAACTTACAAGAGCTGAACTGAACTGAACTTATATGAGTTAAACTGAACTTATAGAAATCGAACTGAATTTATAAAAGTTTTGCGCTTTATATAAATTATTTTTTTTAGAAGTACTACAATCCATTACAATAAAAAATATATTACATATTATATTTTTTTTCTAATCATCTATTTCCATATTATCATCCTCCTCGTCACTTTCATCTTCATTTATTTTCACTGACATCATCAAATTCATTGTCTCGCCAAATGTCTTTTATTAATATGTTATTTCTTATCTTCTGTATAGCTTCCTCACGCTTCGTTTCAAACATGCATGAGTTTGTTGAAATTAATGAGGGAGGTATAGGTGAAATAAGGGTAAAAATATTAATAAGATAGGTGAACTTGTGAAGTTTTAACGAGTAGGCGGTTTAGCATAAACAAATTATAAGGGTCGTTTTTTTTTTTAAGAATAATTTGTATAGGATAATTTTAATGTTAGATTTTTTTTTGCATTGATTTAAATGAAAACCGACTATTTTTTTTAATTCGTCAATAATAGAAAATGGGTATGAATTTATAGTTAATATAAGTTGTATAAACTTGTCTAAACTGAACTTATAGGAGCTGAACTAAACTTATAGGAACTGAACTGAACTGAACCTCTACGAGCTGAACTGAACTGAACTTATAAAAACTGAACTAAACTTACAGGAATTAAACCGAACTAAACTTAACAGGGGTGACTTTAAATCCAAAAGAATAGGGCCTAAGTGTTTATTTTGCTATTTTTGCTTTTCTATTTCTCGTTTGGAAATTCTTTCAATTTGAAGGGCGTAAATCATTTACTTTATACTACACAATTAATCAAGTACGAAGTTCTTACCTTTTAGCTTTCTTAACCAAAATTTTAGCTATTGTTGATGTACATACATTAGTAAAATTATATCACAAAATACCTTTTAGCTTTCTTTAAACAAAGTTTCAGCTATTGTTCTCTTTTGAGTGTTGATACCTTTTAGCTCTAAAAAAAAAAGGTAATTTATCATATTTTTGTTCTACCTGTACCCTTCAATAATAATCTAACATAATATTATAATGGGTTAATTGATAATAATACTATAAAGTATGACGGTATTGGTCAAAATACTTTAAACTAAGTTTTAACTATCAATAAGCCGAACAATTACATACTTTCACTTATATTATGATAGACTGACCGGTGACCCGATAAGCAGGTCACCTTTGTATTTAAGCCTCTTTTAATCTACGGAAATTTCTCATGGTACCCCTTAATTTTGTCAGATTTTCCATGGTACCCTCGCTTTTAAAAATCCGCCCATGATACCCTTAAGGTTCTACTTTTGTGCTCGTGGTACCCTTTCATGTAACGGTCATTTACGGAATGTTAACTTTTGATGACGTGGCAATAATTATGAAATTAAAAATTAATAAAAAAATATGAAATAATAAAAATAAAAGTTTGAGCATTTCCCATAGTACCCCTGAACTTTATACATTTTTCCCCAAATATCCTTAAGTTAAACAAAAGAAGCGTGATGTTATGTCATTACTACTCATCACCCAAAAAAATAACAAGGTTGTGTATTTAAGAAGAGATTATATAGAAAATGAATTTTAACTTATTTGACTATGTTAACTGTCCAACATGGCTATGTAAATTAAAAAAAATATATGAGGAATTAAGTTAATGATGACATGAAAGCAAAGATGAAAATTTTGTTTAACGCCTTACTTATATTTTAGCATAAAAGTAGCATATATTATGTACATGTTGAAGTTGAATAAGAGTAAATCGAGATGACACACAGAATGATAGCAAAATGACCTCCTTATCAAGGTATTACATTGCTTAAATAAGAAATTTAGTGGGGAAAATTGTATAAGAAAATCGCTCAAAGGTACCATGGGAAAATTGTTACAACTCAGGGATATCTGAGGAAGAATATATAAAGTACAAGGGTACTGTGGGAAATGCGAAAGTTTTATTTTTTTATTTCGTATTTTTTAATTTAATAATTATTGTCACGTCATCAAAAGTTAACGTTCCGTTAACGATCGTTACATGAATGAGTACTATAGGCACAAAAATATAACCTTAAGGGTACCTTGAGCGAATTCTTAAAAGTAGGGATATCATGAGAAATCTGACAAAATTAAGGGGTATCATGGAAAATTTCCTTTTAATATATCCTTTCCAATTTCCTCTCTTTCTTTTGTCATTTTTTTACCCTTTTTTTAACCTTTCTTCTTTACCTTTTCAATTAACCTCCATTAATGCTTCAAGCTTTTCCAAAACGATTTTCATTTCATAAACTTTTTGTGAATTTATTATTGTAATTCTTCTCGCCTACATTGGTTTCGATTTGCGAAATTAATTTGTGGGTTTTGTTCTAAAAACGTGAATTCTTCTGTGATTTTGATGGTATTATATTTGGTCGTTTTATTTTCAATTGCAAAAAAGTTTAAATAAGTACTCATCAATTATGTCCTCCAAATTAGTGGCTACAAAATTTTTGGGTGGGAAAATGTTCTTGATGGCTGAACATGGTGGTCATTATTGTTCTCCCCAGTTGTTGACGATTTTTGGTTGCTTCTGTTTTCTGGTAGGTTCGTAGAATCATGTTGTTCTTTTTCACATCTGCTAATTCTTGTCAATCTAGGATTGAAGTTATATTGTACTTTGAATAAGGAAATAATGTAATTATATTGTGGAATTGATGTATTAACCCGGTGTATGCTTATTTGATTAATGCTTGCATGCCTTAATGTAAATTTTTACAGTAAATTAAAAAAGGGAGAAGGAAGAAGAAAAATATGTTAAAGGGAGATAGCGGTGGGCCCAAACTAATATTACCGGTTATAATAGCTTAGAAATACACCCATTCTATTTAAAAAGGGAAGGGGTTTATTGATAATTAAAATATAGTTTAGAGTATTTTGAGCAGCACCCGAATAAGTCAGAGTATTCCCATCAATTAACCCTATTATAATTACTTTGTATGTCTTTTTAAAGTATTGTTATCTTTTCAACTAATTTTACCACACTCCATTTCAATTTATTTACCTCATAAGTGAGTTTAGAAGAATTATTGTTAAAAGATAACTTAACCTCTGTTTTTGTCTTGTAATTGTGAAACATTAGTAGATATTTAGGAGGAAAACAAACAAATTATGGTTAGGTTAGCCTTAGACAGTTAGACTAACCGAGTATGTTATATGGTTAGGTTAGCCTTTAAGACAAACCGGGTATGTTAGAAAAATAAACAAATTATTGACAAAGGAATACGGTAATCTTGTATGTAACTTAGAAATTCTTAGATCGAGAACATATTATTCAAAGTCGAATCCTTATCCTATCAAGTATCCGAGTATTCACGACAAATGGAGACAATTAGATTGAAAAACTTAATAAACAATTGATTAATTAGAATAATCAGATCAGTCTAAATACTTGTATATTTGTATTGATTACTCCGTATATATAGTTAACAAATTGGCCGTACTTATAGTTTTTTTGATAATATACTCGTACATTGCAAAGCATGTTTAGGGGACATTGCTTGTTTCGTAAAACATAGACAAAGGAGATCATTAAAATGCATGCACATATGCAATTGTACCATTTTTTATTATCATTATTATCTTCATATCCAAAAACAAACAAAGTGTCTTAAAAGTCAAAACAAACCGTAATTATTGTTCGCTAGTGTTATCAGCGTAATTAATAAAACGTGATCACTTTGAAATAAACGATAATAATTTTATGCTAAATAAAATCACTTTAAAAAAAGTAGCGGATTTTAAATCTAAATGTTCACATTTTACAGTAAAGTAGTGGTTTTTTACATGGTTGTATTGTACAGACGTTCTTAAACTATATGTTGTGCAAAACAAAACAAATTGATTCGGAGCAGTCATAAGGTTAGTTTTTGTATAGTAAAGAAAGATATGTCGTACGGAGTATAATATAAAGAGATTACTAGTTTTAAACCCGTGCAAAAAATACACGGGTTGTAATAAAATGCATTGTTATTGGATATATAGCATATAAATGAGTGTTATTAAATGTGTAATGTCGTAACATTATAAATAACTCTATA
>VHZZ01000228.1:149202-161103 GCA_009801015.1 Silene noctiflora
GTGGAAAATCTCAAAGGCCATATTGGGAAGGAGAAAATTAAAGAGTAATTACTGACAGTCTGACATCGTCTTGTAAGTTGTAGATTTAGAATTTTTTTTTTTAAATGAGGGATTACGAACTTGGGCCCCAAATTTGGAGGCCCGGTGCGGGCGCCCTGGGCCTTAGCCGCCCTTGTGTATGATCAAAGTACCGATAAAAAAAGGAGGTATTTTTTCACATACAGATTTTACTCTTTCACATACGTCTTTGACAATTTTATCCTTATTATTTTTTTTATTCCCTTAGGCCAATTAATTTTTTTCTCCCTTCCCTCATCTATCTTCACCACCAACACCACCTCTGTTCAACACCCCCTTGCTCCGGTCAGTCCAATCGCCGGTCAATGTAGCTCCGKCCGACCTCACTAAAAACTGAAAAAAAKAATAAAAATAAAAAGGAAATAAAGGAATCGCAGAATGAATTGAAGTTTGGCAAGAATGATGCTGGTACAGTACTACGAAATGTTCAATGGAATTAAATCAATAATGCATCACCCTGACGGCAAACGCTACATCCTCAAGCCACCTCACAWCAWCCGGAACCATTGTCCACTCCCCAAATCACCACACCTCCATTGATAACAATTGATAAATAAGTGAACAATTAATTCTACTAACTAACAAATCCTAATAATTTTAACAAAATATATTAACAATTGTTAACAACAGAATTACTCCACTAATTGGAGATTATAATCCATCATCCAAGTTTTAGAACAATTGGATTCGATTTTAGGGAAAAAGGTGTGTACATAAGACTTAATTTGTTTAGGGTTAGGAAAAGGGTATGATATGGAAAGTTAATGAAAAAATGTACGTGAAAGAGTAAAGTTCGTAGGTGAAAAAGTAATTCCGTAAAAAAAACCTTCATAATATAGAAAGGTAAACAAATGAATGAGACGTCCTGATATAAAATAGGTAAACAAATGATCGAGACCGAAGAAGTATTGTTTGTTTTTCACGGTTAGCAACTAGAGAATGACAAATGTATTTAGCGGGTTATTTGTGTATGAGCTTTTGCCTTGTTTGGTAGAAAGAACGATATTCTAGTCGTGCTAGTTTTTGTAAGTAATCTATTGTAATCTAAGGGGTCGATTGGTAGGTCAAAATGAAATGGAATAGGGTGCAATACTAAGAAATAAATAGAGTTGGCCAATCGTAAGAGCAAGGCCCGGCCGTGCTGTCGGACCAGTGTTTCATAGCCCCGCACGAAAGCCGGATGTAGCCTTCCCAGTAGAGGGCGGGACTCGTCTGCATTATGAGTCCTGACCCGCCGAAGGAAATGTTATTCGAGCCGGATTAGGGCCAATGTTGTGCCTGTCCTTCCTGAGTCTGTGCCATGAGACGGATCGATTTAGAGCTTGAGTTTTTGGGCCCAACCCGCCTGAAGGCTACCCTACCCGACCCATGGCTAGGTCTACTATGAAGGTATGGACATAAAACATCATACCTCCTAATAATTGTTTGGCTCATCCCCTATATACTAGAGAATATATGTGAATCTTTAAATATTCCGGCTAAAATATTATATAATTTGGCCTAATTATTATAGTGTTTTTCTTTTTTATAAACTTATTATAATAAAGACGCAGTGACTATAAAAAAAAAGTCAATATTCAATTAACTTAGTTTGAAAATAAACTTATTGTTAAAATATTTGTGAATGTTATTTATGATAGATAGTAGAATATTATCTATAATAGGTAGTAGAATATTAATGTAAAACTAGGACTATTTTTACCTCTAGACCTAAATCTGGTTTGAGGATAAGACTCATGTAAGTCGAATACAAGTTTGGGGATAATGTATGTGCATTTACTGTTGCAAAATACCAAGTTGGATATTGAAAATCAAAGACTCAACTTAAAAATTATGTATAGTAAAACGTGATTGGGGAAGTGGGTTTCAAATATTGTATAAATAATTTTATGAGCAGGACATGTGAGATAAAGTGGAAAACTATAGCTAGAGTCTAAACTGAGCCTTACAAATAAATTAAAAGATCTTAAGGCACATTTCACCTCCTTTGTAAGCCATAACTTATGAGAAGATTTATTAAAATTTAAGGAGTTCATATAAGTGTTTAATGAAATTGATAGTACTGTTTATATCAATAAAATGCATTTTTACTAAAGTGTTATATAATTACTTAATGAAATTGATTATATTACGTGTACCAATAAGGCGAGAATTCAACCTAAGAGCTACGAAATTACTCACTATTCTCGATAATAAACACCCTAATTCCCTATATACTAAAAGATTAACACATCTACAAATTCTTCCGCTTAAATTTCCCGCCTAAGTAATATTCTAATGGACAATATTTATTTCCTAATTTATTACTGTGCACTATCTATTTTTACTGTTAAACAATATTTATCTCCTAATTTATTTAATAACATCAATCATTATTTAACTAATAAGGCTAACCTTGGAATTATATATGCAAATTTTCTACCCTTTTCAAAATGGAGGTAAACTGCATTAGTTTAATTAATTGTCAAATTCTCTAATATCTATATCTAAAATACCGTGCATTTGTACGGGAGCTATACTAGTTTCCAACAATAGAACTATTCGTATATAATATATTCATATCCGACTTATTTCACATATTTCACTCATAAACTATAATGTTACAAGTTATAATAAATCGGCTAGGACTGAAAATGTGGTGCATCCATAAAAAATAAAATAAAATAAAAATAAAAAGATGAGAGCGGATAAGCCTAAGAATACAAGACAACCAATAAGAAATAAGGGCACTAAACTCACAACCAAGAAATCCAACAAAGTAGGATAACCTCACCTTTTTAATTTCTGTTTCAAAATCTTTTAATTTGCATTTTTATTCCTTTTTTTACTCACACTTGTCATTTCTTAGAATACTTGGCACAAACTCACAGAAACAAAAATGGCAGCAACATCAGCAATGGCTAGCCAATTAAAGAGCAGTTTCACTAGGCCTTTATTTGTCACACCTAAGGGCATTTCTGGTTTTGGTTTGAGAGTGTTGCCTTCCTCTGGGAGGAGGGTGTCTTCTTTTACCATTAAGGCCATCCAATCTGAAAAGGTATTTTTTTTTAATTCGAAAATTTATATGAAATCACGGTTATTTTACGTTTTTATAACTCATATTTTACATACTTTATAATATATACTTGATTTAGTTGGTAAAGTTATGACTGATGATGCTCATGACCTTGGATTTAAATCATGTCAGCATTAAAATCGGCCTTCTGGATAGCTCCCTTTATACCAAATAATAAATCGTATTTTCGCCTTAAGTATTTGATAATTACATTGTAATCTTATATAGTCCATATCGGTGTATCATACGAAGTATAAAATTGACCACTATTAATTTTTCGTGTTTTTGTTAATATGGATTTTGTAATTGGTTATTGTAATCTTAGTAATAAGGAATATTATTCTTGCTTGCGTCGAGTTATGTGTGGAACCTCAATTTTTGCCAATTAGTTTGAGGATAAAAATTGGTCGGATTTATTATTAATCTTTGGTGATGGCCCATTTAGGATTGGTAAAGATCATTGGGAATTTTGCCTAACAAATTTAAGGTTGCATAGTTAGGAGACAATTTCAATCTTAAGGGCAAAGAAATTTAATGAGAACTTGATTAG
This sequence comes from Silene noctiflora, assembly GCA_009801015.1. Classification (NCBI taxonomy): domain Eukaryota; kingdom Viridiplantae; phylum Streptophyta; class Magnoliopsida; order Caryophyllales; family Caryophyllaceae; genus Silene; species Silene noctiflora. Next base: position 152,886 of record VHZZ01000228.1, read on the forward strand.
TTAAGAGTACTAGTTTGCTCAAAAAGAGTTCAAACTTTAACCTCGATTGATAGTCTTATTATTCTCGGTAACATTTACAAGAAAAAATCTAGGTAGAGCTTTTCGTTCTTAAGATTCTACCCACCTTGAATCCAGACTAAACCAAATCATATATCCTTGGAAAAATTACGAGAAAAACACTATTTAATGTATATAATCACAATTTTTTTTAATAGTTGTGAACAACTCTTAGTTACTGACATCATTCCAATTCAATATATATTCATGAATAAAAAAATGTGTAAGTGGGATTAGACTTAGATTTGCTTAAATTTTTAATTTGCAATTGTTTTTTCTTACATTTTGGTAAGCAAATTGTTTATAAAGCACTAAAAAATTGACCTCCCATGGAATAAAATAGTTGGTTTATTTTGTATGATGGAGGAGTATATTATTTGGTGTAATGATTGGGTTTATTTGGTGGTTTAGGGTTGTGAATATGAGCCACTAGTTTCAAGTTGGACATATTAGGCCAAAAATTAACTACTCATATAATCACATTTTAGAAAACTGATTGGATTAGATTAATGTTTGGTATTGTATGGTCTGGTTTCATGTGTGCAATGACCTACTTTTGGGATTAGATATTGTTCTGTCACCAATTTGTTTTAGGATTAAACATGTTGAACGTCCTCTTCTCCGGACATTTGGAGGTGCATTGATGAATTGTTATTGCACCTATAAGGTTAATTTGTGGTTGTTATGTTGTCTTGGTACTATGATCGATTGTTATGTTGTTTAATGCATCGACATTATGTTGTTATTGTTGTCTTTAGATCGGTCCATTAATTATTATGAGGCTGTCATTTATTGTACAACAGTTTTAACGGTGACTAAATATTTCTCATAGTCTACAACCGTTTCAACACTTTAAAAAAAATAATATGAATCACGGACTTAGTTGATTGTGATGAATTAAACATGTACTGTAATTCTTAATTGAAGAATGTAATGAAGCATATAGAATACTCAACTAGTCCGTCAATAATGCAGCAGTATTAAAACTCACGAGGGAGAATTTTACTGCCCTGCTAATCCTACCCGGCTTGAATCCGGATTAAAACGGGATGATATACATCAAAAAAAATTCCATTTCATAATTTCAATAACATTGTCTTGTTTAAATTGGCAGCCAACATACCAAGTTGTCCAACCACTAAATGGAGACCCATTCATTGGTGGGCTTGAAACACCAGTAACATCCAGCCCACTAATTGCATGGTACTTATCCAACCTCCCAGGCTACAGAACTGCAGTCAACCCACTTTTAAGAGGAGTTGAGGTGGGCCTGGCCCATGGGTTTCTTTTGGTTGGCCCATTTGTGAAAGCAGGCCCATTAAGGAACACTGAGTATGCTGGTGCTGCAGGTTCACTTGCTGCTGCTGGTCTTGTTATCATCCTTAGTATGTGCCTTACTATGTATGGCATTGCCTCCTTTAAGGAAGGTGAGCCCTCGATTGCCCCGGCTTTGACTTTAACTGGCCGTAAGAAGGCTCCCGACCAGCTCCAAACCGCTGATGGTTGGGCTAAATTCACTGGTGGATTCTTCTTCGGGGGTGTTTCCGGTGTTGTGTGGGCTTACTTCCTCTTGTATGTTCTTGACCTTCCTTACTTTGTCAAGTAAGGGGTCTCAGGATCATGGGGTACCCTTTTAGTTGTGAGGAACTAATCTTGTATTATTGTTTTCAAAAGAAACAAAAAATGTTATTGTATATTAAAAACTACTCTTTTCTTTGTGCATTGTTCTTTTCAATTATTTTAATTGTACATTTCTTGGCCTATAAATAGAGAGCATTAGGGAATCATGTTGATAAAATACACTCTTCTCGGGCGACGGCAATAAGGATTAGTCTTGTTCTAGCTTAACCCGAGTCTGGAGTTCAAGCAATGAGAATGCAGTGGTATTAAAACTAACGAGGAAAAATTTTACCGCCTCCTAATGGTCTTACCTGGCTCGAATCCAGACTAAACCAAATGGTATACACCAAAAACGATAAACAGAGGTGAACAATTTCATAACTACGCTTTAATATCGTTAACCTCTTTCTTCAGCGTGTTGCCGGAGTGCACGGTGAACCGGCGACCAACAACTATTCTGCTAACATAGCACCATGATATGGACATACATTGTGGTATTGATGAAACCAATCATTGCCAAGTCCCAACCATAGTGCAATTATGCAATGTGACTTCAAAGGAACTGCATCTCAAAAACTTCATGATTTGTACATAATGACACAAAGCCCAAGAAAATAAATCACACATCATATGATTCGGAAAAAAAAAAAAAAGGCAATCTTGATTGTAATACAATATATTATATGTAAATGTATTAAGGGCAAGATATAAAAGTTTTGAAGAATAAGCTAATGAGTTGAGGACGCATCGAGAGAGACAAAGGTTGGAGTGTCATTATCAGGAGCAGTTGAAAGTTCATCAAAATGCTTCATAGTTGGGTGTGTGATCAATGAAGGAGTAATGTCCAGGTCGTCCCACCCTAGAAATGGATTTGTGTTGGCCAAATTATCCCATCCGATGTGTGCCACGTGCTTCACATCTGTTGGATCTCCGATCTCCATGCCCAATTCTTCCATTTCATCCTCATAAACTTAAGAAAGAAGATCAAGAAATAACTTGGGATCAGAACCCATAAGTATTACATATTTCACGTGTTACAATTAACGACATTCTAAAAGGCTCCAGCTTATGGTGAGATAAGGCGTATAGAAATGTTTTTGAATAATAACCCATAAGGCCAGAATCAAATTATGTCTGACTGACTGCTAATTTCACAATATATGAAATCGCAAGCAGGAGACTGAACCATTTTATTTACTTTTACTACATCAAAAGACACCGAATGATGGATCTTTGACTCGACATAAAACCTATTAATTTTCTAACTACTAACTTTCCTGGCATGGTGTTCTTTCTAGGCAGTTAGTTACTTGATCATGCTGTTTGAAGCTCTGAATTTTAATGGATAGGGTGACTTGCTTCAATGAAGCATGGAGCTATAAGCATTAAGAAATATAATCATTAGTTCTTTTGAGTTTGATTATCTGAGATAGTATAAGAACTTACTGAATAATTGAGACAAACTTTTGAAACCCTTCACCAGCCTGTTAACCCCTGTGGACAAGTTAGGTCTTGGAAGTGCCAAAAACCTTGATGAATGCTTCGTGCTCTCACTAGATAAGCTCTCCGTATCCTCATCATCTTCTCTGTTTCCTGAAACCAATAAACGGGAAATGACATTAGGAATACATTACAACATTAGCTTAATATTTCATGGCTCCTACCTATGATGGGATGAAGCAAGTCTAGTGTAAACTGTTTTTCCCGTTTGTTGAGAACATATAGAGATTGTTTTCGGGAAACGGAAACTAGATTACACCTACAACATTACCACAATGCATCAATCGCTCTCTCGTGATGCAAGGCAAGGGAGAGCTTATACGAAGCCTTACCCATGTGTGAACAATACAAAGAGATTGTTTCCATATAACTAGAAACTAGTTATGAAAATAGGGTCACAAAATTGAAACTACATTGCATGAAAATAATTCTCAACATGAAGAAATCAGAAATGTTATTGTACTTGATGTAGGGGATTGTAAGTCTAGTTTAGGTCTTCTAGGCCTTTGTTCGGCTACAGCAACGCTAGCCTGAGACACACAACCCATTGAGAAAGGAAGAACAACAAATTTTTCCATACGGTCTCGCATTTTGCCATGAACACCCATGATAATAATTACGAGCAATGAACTGAAACACACACAAACGGACTGAGATACAGATTCGAGTCACACAACTATGCAAAAAGAAACATATGTTTTGAGGAAATTGAAGTTTTGGTAGATGGGATAGGGTTGTTATAACAGGTGATGTTAGCTTTGCTGTCAAGAAGGTATAATTTTTACAAGAGAAAAGGGTTAGTACCCCATGTTGGTTTGGTGAGAATGAAAGTGGAAAAGGATGTAATGCAAGTATGTTGTTAGTGTAACTATACAAGACTAAACTATGTAAATTAAGACGTTAACATTTGACAGAACACTGGTACATGCATATATACTAATGTCAAATTATGATTAAAACTTTAAAAGAAAGAATTAAAATAAGTAAATTATTCAAAGATCTAACCTTTTGATGTATAAGTTCTCACTTCTCTTCCAAATTTGGTGGGCTCCCCTTTTCTTCCACTTAGCTCTCTTGTTACAAAAGCTATCAAAATTTTCCACTATTGTTTTTTAGCTCTAAACATTACACCTCTCTTTACTTTGTATGTACTCTAGCTCAAAGGAGTGCAACGTAAGCGACATTTCATGTTTGAAATGCCAAGTACTTAATTATGAGCAGATTATAATAAACAAAACTAGTATAAAAGCACTTTCCTAATGATTAGCGAACACACAAAAATTAAGGTAGATGGCTAAAAAAATGTAGAAGGCGGTAAGTAATACTCCACTAAAGTAGAGCATACTGTGTTTGTACAAAATTTTTACAGGATTCATCCTTTCGAGTAGACTAATGATACAAAATATGCAGCACAGGAGAAATGATCACAATGATAATGCAGATATCTTTCGTAATACTGTCATTATAGTTTCCTAACATTACAGAGAAAACACAAGGAGCTCAAGATGAATTTCATTATCTTTTACACCAAACAATGGGAACCATGATTTAAGGTCTAAGACACTTCTGAGTTCTGACAGAGCGGAACTTCATCTAACCAATACCCAATACGATTCCTCAGGAGAACATACTGTGGAATGTGAGACAAGAAAGATATTTTGAAGTGCAGTAAAAGCTTGGCCAAGTAAATGTTTGGGTAATGGCAGTAAAAGTCATGTAAAGAAAACATTAAGATAGCATACACAGTTTCAGACTTTCATATCCAGTAAATTATTAGGAAATAATGTCAGCAAAAGTCCTGAAAAAAAGAGAAGAGAATGAGTTTTTAGTTACTTGTGCAGAGTTAATTCGGATATATGTGAAAGAAGAGAATAATAAGAACAGGGTCTTCAACAATGGCACTTCTGTCATCCAAAATGCTTCCGAGGAAATTATGGGATGGGCGACTCTGACAACTCTATAAACCGGGCAAATAGGTCATTTTGGTTGGGTTCAGGCTGGGTCATTTCGGAGATGCTGTGCATTCTTTGGGTTGTGTTTCACCAGCAAAATTACTTCGGTGCCTCAAGGACTCTCGCAAATGGCATGTTGAAGTGATTGGATGTCATGTTGTTGCCAAAAAAAAGTTGTTTCTAGAAGACCAAAAATAAGTGCCAGGTATTGTAAATTGGGACCGGATCACTTTGGGTCATGTTTATAGTTGTGCTTTTGGAAAAATTGCGTGCAATTCTAAAGTAGTAATTTGTATCAGATATTCGAGTCGGGTGGTTTCGAATTTCGAGTCTCAGGTTGTTCTATTCTGGTGTCGGCTCAAGCTGGTTCTGCCCTATCTAATCACCAAAAATCTCCACATGAACATATTCCATCCTTGAAATAATGGAACCTACGAATATCTCTAACAATAATCTCCCTACCAAGAAGCTGAGAAGTATATTTGAGGAAATTATGGCAATCGGTACACACTCGAAGATTTTTCATGACCTGAATTGGCGCCCCACTGTTACTGCTGATTATCCCATACACAACAGCTAGCTTCTCACTGTGTTGCCGGAGAAACATCTCTTGTTGTTCCTCTTCGACATCTTGAGTAACCTGCCCTAGTTCAGAACAATAACCTATCTGCTTCAGCCTTCCTATTAAGGTATCCAAGTAAGAATAGATTTCAGCTTGTTGAGGGTGGGCCCTATCTCCCAGCACAAATGTATGAACATTGTTATTCAACTGTATCCAAGATTGGCCAGGATGTTTTCTAACTCCTTTCTTCTGCATTAACCTCCTAACCGTTGCTGATTCTTCCCATCTGTTACTATTTCCACACATGTTTGCCATCAAAACATAAGGTTCTGCATCCAACGGCTCAAGCTCAAGCAATTTTTCTGACGCCCACTTCCCTAAATCGTAATTTTTGTGAACTCGACAAGACGATAAGAAGGCCCTCCATACTGAACTAATGTGTGAGAGATTGTTCTCATAAATGAAGTTCTTTATCTCATCTAGTTGGCCAGCCCGGCCAAAGAGATCAACCATACAAGTATAATGCTCGACTCCAGGGGTAATGTTGTAAACAGCTTTCATTAATTTGAAAAATTTGCGGCCTTCATTAACCAACCCGGCATGGCTGCAAGCTGTTAAAACCGCGACAAAAGTCACCTCATTTGGTTGAATTGCTTCCTCCGTCATTAAATAAAAAAGGCTGACGGCTTCTCTACCATCCCCATGTAGAGCATATCCAGATATGATTGCAGTCCATAAGACATTATTTCTTGTGTTGGTCTGACTGAACATTTTCCGAGCATCACATAAACTTCCACACTTAGAATACATGTCAACCAAAGAAGAGCACAAAACTAAATCCATTTTGTAGCCACACTTGTGTACAAGTCCATGGATCTGTTGACCAAAACTCCGCATGCCATAATCAGCACACACTGAGACAATTGTAGTAAGAGTGAATTTGTCGACATTAATCCCTTCATGGACCATGTCGCAGAACATTTCTAAGGCGTTATTCCATTTGCCATTCTGAGCGTATCCTGAGATCATAGAGCTCCAGGAAACAATGTCCGGATGAGATTTATCACCACTGTTCTTAAAATTCTGATTTCGACTAAAACCTGTAAAATTTTGGTTGAACACAACTGTTGCCTTATCGATCACTCCACATTTTGAGTACATATCAATAAGTGACGGTCTTATATACTCGTTGGTATTTAATCCACGCCTGATCAAACTTCCATGTAACTGTGTCCCTAGCTCCAGCATTGATAACGAAGAAACCAAAGCCAATCCTATAGTGAATGTAAACTCGTTAAACTGAGTTTTTCCTTTTGCCATTTCGTGAAGAAGTTCTAAAGCAGTTCCCTCAGAACCCATCTTCATCATACCAGATATCACTGTATTCCATGTCACACAATCTCTAACCGGCAATCTTTTAAACAGATCAAGAGAGCTCTCCACATCACCAAACTGCATAAGAGCACCAATCATTATATTACACGAAACGATATCATCTTCCCTGAACTCAAACAACCTCTTAGCATAATCAATCTCATCACATTTCACATAAAAATCAATAAGAGAATTCCTCAACACATCATCCAACACAATCCCACTCTTCATCATCCACCCATGAACCACCTTTCCTTCATGAACCAACCTTCCACTAGAACAACACTTGAACACACTCGACAACGTAAACCCACTTGGATAAACTCCCTCACCAAACATCCGAACAAACAAACCAAACCCACGTCGAAAAAAACCATTTCGAGCAGAACCCGTTATCAGAACAGTCCAACTCCTAACATCTCTGTCAAGCAAATCATCAAACAGCTTATGTGCATTACTCAAATCCTTGAATTTTACATACAAACTGATGATAAAATTCCCAACACCCAAATCGCATATCGACCCGTCTTTTATAACCCTTCCATGGAGGGTCATAAGGGCATTTTCGTCCTTCAAATTATCAATAAAACCCAACATTTGAGATTGTGGGTAATTGTTTTTGAAGGAGAGAGTTGAATAGAAATGCTGTAATTGTTTTGGGATAATCTCATTTTTGCCTAAATTGTAGAACTTAGGGATTAAATTAATTAATCGCATATTATAGTACAATTTAGAAGGGTTTTAGAACAAAAACAGTTTACACAAAATCCTTTGCTGCACTGAGTTCCAATTTCCAGCGGCTATCGAACAACTTTTCCCGTCTTGATAAAAGACGGATTTGAAGTCAATGGCGGAACCAAGATTTTGATGTGCTGGGCTCGGAAAAATATAGGCGAGAGCACACTATGATTTTAATGTGTTGGGCTCGGAAAAATATAGGCGAGGGCACTGTATCACAGTAATCCTCCTTACTATTAAGAGAATAAAAATTCTCTTAATTTTCCCTCCAAAATGCATTTAGCTTAATAAGGAAACTTTCTTTAATAAACAATATACTTTTTTTCTTAAAATATAATCTTACAATTATTATACTCTAATATTTTAATTAAATTCAAAATTATGATTTTTTCATTATAGTAAAATAAAATTGGTA
>VHZZ01000228.1:178218-204296 GCA_009801015.1 Silene noctiflora
ATTTATTGCGCGGGATCTAAACTAGTATGTAAACAAATAATTAGACATAAAATGTATCATTATAACCAAGTTAATGAAGAAAAGGTGCAAAAAAAACTAACGTGTAAAAAAAAAATCTTTTTCAATATTTGTTCTAATGGTAAATTACCGTATCTTTTAATTATTGTAAATAAATTTCCAGAAACTATTCCCCAGATACTTTCCAAACTTTCTATACTTTCCTTCACGTTTACATAATTGGATTCTACCACATGTTTAAATTCTATTAGGGGGCGTTTGGTTCGCGCGTGAGTATGAGTTTGGAATTAGGAATCATATCCGGGTGGTATGAGTTTGGAACTTGATTTCTTATATCTTGTGTTTGTTTTAATTTTGGGTGGAATGAGGTTGAACTTCACCAAAGTTAAAAAAATCTAAAATGCAACTTTAAAAATAATTGTTTTTGATATTGAAAAATCATGAAAATAAAGATTTGATTACATAAATGTAAAAAAAAAAATCATTTAAAATGTTCCATATAATTTTTTTCAATAGTTTTTGGTTTTATTATTTGATACCCATAGTCCATAGACATCAATCTCATACCCACCTTCCCCCTTGGGTATGAGAAACTCATACCTCAAATGAGGTATGAGTATGAAACCCCTATTTTTGCCAAACAAACATTTGATATGGGTTTGACTCGCTCCAAACTCACACCTCATACTTTTATGAGTTGAAACAAACACCCCCTTACTGGTGTATGGAAAATTCTATATACCAAGTGTAACAATATCAGGTTGTTAATAGTAAATATTGATTATCTCAATCATTTTTTTGTTGTTGTGCTTAGCAGCAATTACCCATGAAATTAGCTAGTTGTGTCTCTGATTGTAACTTATTATCATCAAACAAATTTACATTTACTCTCTTGTAATAATAAGGTTTCTTGGCATCAAATGAGCCACAAACAGTGGTGAAGTTAGGAGGCTACCAGGGGCCCTTGTTCCTGCTGGCGGATGAAAATCCCAAAATTTCAATTGAAATTTTCGAAAAAATTTCGAGTGCCCTTATACCATTCGCCTCCGCTGGGTTTAATTCTTGGCTTCGCCACATGCCACAAAGGCAGTACAATATTGGGTAGAGAGATTCCAACCTGAGATTGATTGTCCACTATACCCATTCTTAACCACTAGGTTAAGACATTTTCGACAGTTTGCCCGTATTCGTTAACAAATGGTCATAGATCAATTTATGACACTTTTTAATTAAAAAAAAAAAAAACAATTTTAAGAGGGGTTATGTCCATTTAAACACCTTGGTATCTTGTTAAGGATGATTAACCTAAGTGTTTGTATATGATTAAAAAATAAAATTAGACACTACTTGTATTATTTGGTAGTAGTAGAAACAAAAACAAAATGGGGTACATAATTTGCTTCACCTTTGGGAGCATTAACGGACACTCAAACTTTATCACAAAGTCCTTTAAATATCCCTTGTTAATCTTCAAAGATGAGCAACGGTCCACACATTTTCCAACCATTTGTATACATTACTCCAACATTGGCTACTAGGCTAGTACGCAAGTACATGCACTTTTGACGGACGCCAACCAATCATGTCCTCGCTATGCTAATTTTAGGATCTAGCTCGGGCAATCTTACCCCAAGTCCATCGTGACCCGATCGGATGGGAAATGTTTCATGTGTTCCGATTATTTGTTTATCTTTGATTAGAATAATTATCACATTAAAAATAAAAGGTAGGAAAATGACTAAAACCAATAGAGGTGTAATACGCAACTCGATCACCTGATCTAATGTAATACACAACCCTAATTGATGGTAAGTTGAACAATTATTCCTTTATTCAATTGGTCCTATTTACTTATTCGATTTAGGAGACTTGGTCATATGTAACACATAGCCCTTTTTTAACTCTACAAGTCCGTTATTGACTTGACAAGACTAGTGACTTTAATACGGAGTATAATTTATGTAGCTAGTATGAATTTAATGATAACCTAGTCGATAATGAATAAAAGCGAACACTATATAGCATTCACAATTGGTGTCAAACAAAAGATCCAAATACATTGCGAAGTATGATCCAAACTAAATCAAAAGACCAACTTCCACCTAACAAACGAGTCATGGATCAAACCAATCATTTAACTCCAGCTTGGTTTAGTGTTCTTTCTTTCGGGTTAGACTTGCTAAAGTTGAGGTATTTTATATTGAGACATGCTTAATGACCCATCTCTTTTGGATTGAAACTATTAAATTGAACTAACATGAACAATGAACATAACTCATACTGACGGAATCAATATTTGAGCTTGGGGGGCGATTTTGGAATTACCCTATCTAATGGGTGGGATAGCCGTGCACTTGCATTAGATACGGAGAGGAGGAACGAAATGAGAGGATCTCTCTTCTACCTTCTTCTATAGTCTACTTTATTAAGTAGTAAGAGTAAGACCTTTCCCCAAACCGGACGAGACTTTGGGTGATACCAATGATTAGGAAACGAGTAGCGAGCAACCAACACAAACAAGAACAAACACAATGCGAACAACCCCCAATAACACGAACAACAGAAGAATGCACTTAATTCTACATTAAAAAAATTTAACTAAAAACATCCAAAATCTCAACCGTTAGGGCCTTGGAGGTAGTTCCACCACTGAATATAATTTAGGATTTGAACAAACCTAAACGTAAGTTAATATATGAACTAAATAAACATTAACTTAACTAATCTATAAGATTTAAATAAACCCAAATTAAAAAGGAAAAACTAAAGTGCAATGTAGTCGAGATAATTAGGTCAAATCATCAAATCAGAATAGTCATTTACAACCAACAAAATTTAGGTCAAACACATTCAATTACCAACAATTAAACGTATATGGTCGTTTAAATATATCTGATCGTTTAAATCGGGTCAGTTTTACTACTTCCAAACCAAACCAAACCAAACCAAACCAATTATCGACACAGGAGTAGAGGGCAGCACAAGGAAATAATCCCCAAAAAGGGGCGCGTAAAACCACGATCCCAAATTCCCGCGCGTTTGTAAACCATTTTTGCTCCTTTTACTTTACCCGCCTCTAAAACATAACTACTACTATTACAACCTCAAACTCACAATACTAATAAAAAAAAAACCCCAAAAACAAATTAAATACATAACAAATACAGTAAAATAAAATAAAATACGCAAAAATTACGTTTATTATTTTAATATTTAATTTTAAATTTTAAAAAAAGTATTGGGGTTTTTTATTCTCTGTTTCGGGTCTTCTTTTCCCACTCTAGTTTTGTGGAGGAGAGAGAACTCTGATTTTTCACCTCCCCTTTTTCTTTTTCCTTTTTCTTTTATTTTATTTTTATTCCCATCAAAATTATTACATTTTATTATTTATATATTTTTATTTCAACACAAAAATTGCTAATATAATAATCATCATATATAAAAATCCCCCCTTTTTTATATTATTATATATTAGGACGTAGAATATTTAAATTTATTATTATATTATATTATTAATGATGATTTTGTTCTAGTTTGATGATGATGATGATGATGATGATGATGATAAAAGATTGTTAATGTGGTGTGAAATTAAATAAAAATAAAAATGGCATATCGTGATGTTGTTGTAATTGATGATGATGAACATGATGATGTTTCTAGAATCCCAATTTCTAGAGCTTCTTCTGTTGCCGTTAATTCTGGATCATCCCCTCTTTTAGATGAAGGTTTTTTTTTTATCCTTTTTTTGTATGATGTTTAATTAAAATATCGTCATTTGAAAACAGTCTCTTTGTGTTGCTAACACGGTAATTTGCAGGAGCCGTTCAGGGCACTGGGGTAATGTTGTTGTTGTAAATGGGGGTACTATATATGATAATTCTAGTGTGAAACCAATTTTTGTTAGGTGTAAATATGTTGAATTTATTATTTTTTTTTTCTGTCGGTTTTGTGTTTTCCTTTGATAAAGTTATGATGATCTTCGTGGGTTGTTGGGCATTTTTGATTAATGGGGGTTATTTTTTCTGGTGACGAGAGAACCAGGAGCCGCTACCTGAGTAAACCCTGGGGTATACGCAATGGGGATTATTTGTAAACCAGAATTTTAGGCTTTTTTGGGTGGAAATATTTGTTGGGGAGGGAAATGGACGGATCAATTTCCTTTGTTTGGTTAGTAAGTTGCTTTGGAAGGAAATGGAGGGGACGGGAAGGGATTTCAAGTTGAAATAAAAGCTCATAGATTCATTCAATCATTCCCTATACCTTCCTTTCCTAAATTTGTATCCGAAACGCAATGTTATTTTTTACCTTATTTTTTTAGAAGAGTGGTGGTGGAGAAGTTGAGCTAACTTGGTAATGCATGTTGTGCAAATGGGAATGAGGGTTGATACATGATGGCCTCCTGTAAGTGATACCGCCTTTGTGATTTGCTGTCATGGTGTTGATGTAAGTTCGGGCTTTAGGCTGTGTTGGAATTTAGTAATTAGAAGCTTTTGTTACAAGTTGACGAAATTTTTATAATGTTTGATTTTATGAATTTTGATTAAATTACGATCTTTCAAATTGAACAAAAAGAAGCAGAAAGAACTGAATGTCTGAATGTAGTAATGCTTATAAGTTTTGATGATTTTGAGCTGAACGTTTATCATTGTTACAAAGTGATTTAGGGTGGCTAACCTGAACGGTTGGTTATCTAGAACCTTTGCAGCTCACAGCCTTATTTTCTGTGCTTTGAAGCTGTTGATTTTTGCAATAATATTAATGAACTTTTGTCAATATAGCATTGCTGATTTTTGCATTTGCATGGCAGACTCCATGTGGCCTGCCAATATGCGATCCACTGAAGCAATCGACTCTGGTCTTTATCCGTCTGGACCCTACCCAGAGCGTGAAGGGGAGCAAGATTGTTCTTTCTACCTCAGGACTGGCCTTTGTAGATTTGGTTCGACATGCCGCTTTAATCATCCCTCTAATAGAAAGCTAGTAAGTGTGTTGTGCAAACTTTAGAGCGGAATCCTCGTATTCCTTACAAAGATTTGAAGTGTTTGTTTTAATGTCTCTAACATGTCAGATTCTTGTTAGTATTTTGTTCTTAAACCAGGTGATTATTATAGACATGCTAGACATGTTCTTATATAAATAAGGGAGACATGGATTAACTTATGAGATTTATCCATTCATATTAAGGAGACAAAATCATTATTCCTACAGTTGAAAGCTGGATTTGGTTCATCTTTTGGAAACCAATACTCGATTTTTCAAGTATTATGTCAGTGTTATTTGTATACAAATAGATATGGAGTGTCAACACTTGTAAGAACTAAGAAGATTTTTATTTAGGAGTGGGAGAGGTACTCGACAACTCGTGTGAAAATTTTTATTCATAATTGGTATATCCCCTGAGCAATTTGCCATATAAAGAGTGTTATGCGAACAAGGATCACTCAGATCTTTCCTACTTGAACTGTTTTTCTTTTACTGATCTGCACTCGGAATTTGATTCAATTCTGATTGGGAAGTGAGTATCTTTCTTCAAAATAGTTAAAATATCGGCATGTTGGATTTCTTAATTTGATGCGTTTATGTGGAGACGACAGTTGGATTATATGTCTTTAATTGGAAGGAAAGTTGGAGTCACACTGGGATGAAGCATTCATTTTGTATCTTTGTTTTTAGATTTTTCTCCATAATTATGGTTTTTTATGTTGTTCGGAATGTGCATTTGATGAACTTGATAGATACCATCGTTTCGCAGGCTCTTGCCACTGCAAGAATGAAGGGAGAGTTTCCAGAAAGGATGGGTCAACCTGATTGCCAGGCATGAATTTATCTCACTATACTTTGGTTTTTTCATTTTGTACAATTTTATGTGAACCTTTACGAATATGCTTGAGACTGTTCCACATTATAGTCACTTCGCGTGAACTCGTGAAGTAAGCATGAAATGGCAATGCTTTGCATGAACCCCGAAAAAGCATTCTGTTCACTTGTCATCGGGTACATGGAATTCTTGATCATGTTTCATGTTTGAGTTTAAATGAACTATTTTTCACATGATTATACCAGCCTGTACAACAACCACCACATTAATGATACCCCTGTGAGAACAAGAGTTAACTCAAGTGGTTAGAGCCCTCTTACCCAAACCTTGAAGTTGGGGGTTTGATTCTCACCCGCGACATAGTGCGCTCATTTGAACCAAAAAAAAAAAAAGATACCCATGTGCTGTGGCGGTTTTCGCCTGTCTTCCTGTAGCACCCTGTGTAAGTGATAGCATGATTATCTCGTTATGATGTAATCCTTTGAAGTAGCGGCAGTGTTTTTTCCTTTAAAAAAAAATCTTTCAATACGTTCTGCCTTTTTTTATGTCGCAGTTTGGAATGTGGATCAATAACAATGTAACTTTCTGCAGAGTGGAGTTTAAGTTTATTTGTTTTTGAGTTTTTTAGACACTTATTAACTCTACATTTCAACTTCCTGCAGTACTACTTGAAGACAGGGACCTGCAAGTTTGGAGCGACATGCAAGTTTCATCATCCTAAGGACAAAGCCGGGATTGCTGGAAGAGTTCCAGTAAATGTTTTAGGCTATCCACTTCGTCCGGTAGACATATTTTGTTTCAATAAATATTCTAATAGAATCTCAGTTTTTTACGCATTTTGAGTCTTCGTTTATTAAATTGTTCTGCACGTCAAACAGAGCGATCCAGAGTGTGCATACTATTTGAGAACTGGACAGTGTAAATTTGGAAGCACATGTAAGTTCCATCATCCTCAACCTTCTGCTTCTTTGCGTGGTACTTCTGTGTATCCTACTGTGCA
Organism: Silene noctiflora; assembly: GCA_009801015.1. Classification (NCBI taxonomy): domain Eukaryota; kingdom Viridiplantae; phylum Streptophyta; class Magnoliopsida; order Caryophyllales; family Caryophyllaceae; genus Silene; species Silene noctiflora. The sequence continues at coordinate 185,058 of VHZZ01000228.1, forward strand.
GTCTCCAACAACTCCTGGTCAGCAATCATATCCAGGAGGCATAGCGAGTTGGCCTTTGTCGAGAACATCCATTATTCCTAGTCCACGCTGGCAAGGCCCTTCCACCTACACCCCTTTGATTCTTCCTCAAGGAATGGTTTCTGTTCCCGGCTGGAATGCTTATATGGTATGACTTGCCTTGACCCCTTTTTTTAACTGCCGTGTGATTGCATCAGAAATTCATTTTATAGATATGGTATCCTTTGTAGTGTTTTTTGATTTTATGTAATTATACTCCATCTGGTTTTCGGAGTAAAAAGATGTACCATTTCAAGTTTTCAACAGTGACACTAGATAAACAATAAGAAATTGGAAACAAAAGTGTAGTTGGGCCAGTTGATTGAGATTTAATAGAATATTTAGCAAGGAAAGCGATAAGAATTGGAAAATTAAGTGCAAGTGAGCCGCTAGGTTGACGGCAATATGGTCCTTTTGTCGCTAAAAGGTTGCTCCGAGAAGGAAATAGCCAGTCTTTATGAATCAGAACAAAAAGGAAACATCAGAAGACTTTCTGAATCGGTGGTACTGTGGTAGTACTATGTTCTCCCAATTCCTATGACTTGATATCTCGAACTTAAATACATACTATGTATGAAGTGTTAAGTCTGTTAGGAGTAGCTTTTGAGTGCTTATATGGTTGTTTTTAGGTCAACGAAATTTCTTGTGCTTGGACGAGTAATTTTGCAGTTTACCGTGTCAAAATTGTAGGGTTTCCAACTTTTGTTGTTGTTGTAGCTGATATGCCTTTTCTTTGGTAGGGTCAGATGGGGTCAGTTTCTGGTACTGACAGCCAGCAGCAGACGTCAGGAAACAATTCAATCTATGGAACTGGACGACAGAACGAATCTTCTATCTCTGCAACTCAAGGGGCATACTCGACCTATCGCTCTGGCTCTATCCCTATGGGTTATTATGCACTTCAGAGAGACAGTGTGTTCCCTGAGAGACCTGGGCAACCTGAATGTCAATATTACATGAAGACTGGTGACTGTAAATTTGGCGCAGTCTGTCGGTTTCATCATCCTCGGGAAAGACTGATTCCAGCCCCCGACTGTCATTTGAGCCCCTTGGGTTTGCCATTGCGCCCGGTAGGTTTCTGCCACCCTGTTTGATAACATCTTGTGGGATTTTATCTGTTCTTCCTTGGAACAAATTCTAAATGTCCAACAATTCTAATTGTTGCTTGCATTTTGATCACTTCAGAGTACCTTTAATCTGCCATCGAATGGTGGTAAATTGGTAATCATGAGATTTGAGTTCGTGACCTTGGTTCGAAACCCGTTAGCATCGTAACTGCTCTTGTGACTCCTTTTTAATGTCACTCAATTATGATTGTCGTGCCCAACATTTTTTGTGATTATTCATTTTAAAAACTTAATGCATTATAATCTTACCATGAGACTGTTTCGTTTCATATAAGAATTTATGCATGCGGATCCGATATATAATAGAAGCCCTTTTGCATTTTCAAACAGGGAGAACCTCTGTGCATATTTTATTCCCGATATGGAATATGCAAGTTTGGACCAAACTGCAAGTTCGATCATCCGATGGAAATCTTTTCATACAATATGTCTCCAACAGCAACTGTTGCTTCGGGTATGAGGCGTTATCTGGGATCATCCTCGGCAGCAGGCGAAGGGCTGGCTGAATCAGGAGGGTCAGTACACAGCAGAAGGGTTTCTGTGTCCGAGAGCAGAGATGACATTCCTTCAGGGGATGACCACCGTAATGTGGAGAACGAGGGATGATAGCATGTCCCATTTCCGAAGAAGAACCGGGTGGGGCCGGGGGTTGACTCCCTTTTTGCGATCTTTTGCAGCATGAAGAGGAGGTACGAATGTACGGTACCTGTAAATTGATTCCCCAATTGCTGAAAATGTACAGCGCCGTTTAATTTTCGTGTTAAATGTTGATTTATAACTTGTCTGGAAAAGATAAAACGCATCTCTCAGCTGTCACAGTCTTTGGCTCCTCTCTTATTCATCCTCCCTTTGTTGTATAAATCTGAATTATTGTCACTCTGGTGAAATCATTGTGAACAATGCAACTATGCTAACATTATCTTTTTCATTATTGCCGTCATGCTGCGTTTGTTTCAAACATACAAATCAATCAGTGATAAGAAAGAAGGCCACCAGACAAATGGGTCATCCATTTTTGTTAAAAACTTGATATTCTAACTTCTTGATTTCAAATGAGTCGTAAAGAAATCGGAAAATAAAGGGATGAGAGATTCGAACTTACAACATTTTCAAAACTTGTGTATATATACTTGGTTTATAACACCATGAAAAATAAAATAAAATAATGAATGTAGATGCCCTTCATCAAGATTTGATCGAATCTGATTTTATTTACAATGCCTGGAATCACATCCTCTTCCTGTCAATGTCATTGCCAATAATATTCAAGGACCAACAAGCCAACCTCAACTATAACGACGGCATTACCCAAGTGTTTCAATGACTCCCGTTAATTACAAGGTAAGAGGAGGGGTCAAATGTATACAACCTTACCCCTTACCCCTGTAATAGCAACAAAAAAAACTGTTTCCAAAAAACAAATTGCATCGAGTATTACATCGAAGGACCGCTATTTTACAAAAGAAAGAATTGCAACCACTTTATTGAGACACATTTTGATTTGTTTCGCTATAATCCAGAAAACTATATCAAAGAGAAATGTAGAGTCTTTGCCTCCATTTGAAATATGGAATATACAAAAAGAAAAAGAAAAGACCCCTCTCATCTTATCAATGTTATTACGAGTATAAAATATCGTGTAAAACAGGTTTATATTAAAATAAATTCTTAACAAATTTATTTGGTAATTTTGCTTTTAAAACTGTCTTATAATCTTACAATAAACCGTTTAACGATATTACGTAAAACCGTTTTATATGAGAATACATAGGTAGTGGGAGCATATGATTCCCCTCATAAATCATGATAATTGATGTTCATAAATGATAATAATCCACACTACTCAACTGTAGGACATAATAACCCCACTACCATTATTGCAATCTCCAACCTTTTTTCTTCTCGTCTCCTCAAAAACCATGTAAATTTTCCCCAATTCACACCTCAATTCCCACACTCACACTCTTAAAAAACCCTAATTTATGAGCTTCATGTGATTGTGAATGCTCAAACTAATCCCCCCAAATTCATAAACCCTAATCATAAAGTTCATAACTTTCCATAACCCACCTTCTAAAATCTCTCATTTCTACCTTAATTCAACAAAAATGGCAACTTTCACTTCATATTTATTATTTTCTCTCCTAATTTTGCAGCTTTCTTCTACCCAATTAAATCTTGCCAATGTATGTTTTTCTTTAATACCCAATTGCAATTTCAACTAATTATTACTCCATCCGTCGCAATCATTTGTTTAACTTTAATTAAAATACCTCTCAAATACAAAAAGGTAAGCAAATGATTAAGACGGAGGGAGTACCCGGGTAGCAGCTTGAATTGTTATATTTGTTCTTATTTTCTCAAATTTGATCAATGTGTATGTTTTCTTTAAAACCCAATTGCAATTTCCACTTATTATTACTCCCTCCGTCCCAATTATCTGTTTACCTTTTGTATTTTTTTTGTGACGGGTATTTTAATCAAAGTTAAATAAATGATTGCGAGTAAGGGTCGTTTTCGGGTAGTAGCTAGAATTGTTATATTTGTTCTGACTTTCTCAAATTTGGTCATTTTATTGTTTTCTTATGATAATTAGGCAAATGGGTTGTATTCAATGTATGTTTCCTTCAAAACCCAATTGCCATTTCCACTAATTATCACTCTTTCCATCCCAATTATCTGTTTAGTATTTTAATCAAAGTAAATGATTGCGACCAAGGGTCATTTTTGGGTAGAATCAGCTATAATTGTTTGATTTCTTTTCATTTTCTCAAATTTGATTAATTTATTGTTTTCTTGTGATAATTAGGCAAATGGGTTATGTTCATCATCATCATCATCATCATCATCAAATAAGAATGAATCAAATGTATCAAGAAATGAAGAAGGAAAATGGACAAAATTATATCCATTAATTAAAGGAAAACAAGTGAAGAAAATGATGTTAATGATGAATGAAACAAGAAGGAAGCTAGGAAGTTTTCAACTATGTGCACCATGTACATGTTGTGGTGCTAAAGGTTATTGCTTGCCTTCACCTTGTTGCTATGCTATTAATTGCAATATACCAAATCGACCCTTTGGTTATTGCTCTTTCACTCCCAAAACTTGTAATTGCTTTGGATGCCATCTTTGAAATTAAACATCAATCGTGTTCCGAGAATGCGAATTGGAAAAAAAAAAAACCATTTGTTTTTACGGCATACAACGGTTTATAAGTTATAACAGCTTATGCACCTCATTGGCTCGCTGTTACGAGTATTATTAAATAAAGTGTATAAGTTGATTATGAGTTGTTGTACGCCGTTCAACGATCCTTATTGAGTTAGTTTATTGAATTGGGAACAACTATTTCCAGGCAAAGTTTTGCTAATTCCTGTGATTTATGCTCTTTTTGTCATCTTGGAACTTGGTTAGCTGTAGAAGACAGGAAAAACTTGGTTTTGGAAGAAGCAAAAGTTTGCCTGGAAAAAGCAGTGCCCCGAAAATTTAGCTTTGGTTGTTTTAAATTTTAGTGTTAGTGATAGGAGTAGAAAATTAAGGTGGATTGTTGGAACTGTGATTATGTTATTGAATTGTTACACCATATATTATATTTGGCTTATCATATGCTGCAATTCTTCTGTCCCTGCATACTGTTAAATTTTGATTGTTTTTCGACTTCACTGGTTGAAGAGGCGCTATTCTTTTAGTTTTAATACAAATGCTGTAGAGCACAGTTCAAAGTAGAAATTACCCGATGCAGCGTAGTTTTCATCATGGATAAATAGAAGCACCAATGATTTTCGCAATCAGGGCAAAGTTGCTGTCATGTTGCATTGCTTTGATGAGAATGTAGAACTTCAAAACCCTGTATGCTTTTAGTAATATAATACTCGTACAAGTGATTGTGGAAATTGGATAAAACGGAGAGTATTATTTTCTGGTGTGTGAGGACTGACAGTCGACACCATCTACGTGGAACCGTCAATAGAGGCACTGTCTCAGTTTAATGAGGTCAATACGTGCAGGACGGTAATAAACGTATCTTCCAGTTTGATAGATACTCTTCCAGTTTGATAGATACTCCGTATAATTAAGTCTTAAAAATAGAATACCGAGTTTTGTCGTAGGTACACACTACACAAGTACACAGTACATGTGCGCGGTGCATGTGCAATCGTCTTGCAGTCTCATATAAGAATTTGTGATATAATAGAAGTACAGATTAATTTTTTGATTAGCTTTTAAATTATGATTAGTTAAGATAAAACACGAGTTACAGGAGTTACAACTAGCTTAAGCGGCGATTAGGCCATTGAAATAATTCGAGTTTTGAGAGAGATGAAGAATTGTTGAGAATCATATAATCCTCCCACACAGATGAATAATTGTTGAGAATCATTAATTAACGGTTGAGGTGGGTGGGTGGGTGTTGAATTAGATATGTAGTTGGAAGATATATTCAAGTGTGTGGCTAACTTTGCCTAGAGCCTTCAATGTAAGTCTTTGTCCTTCATCTTATTAGGTTCCGAATAATGTCCTTGAGTACCCACGCTGACCCGACCAGAAATAACAGAAGAACACCCCAAATGCCGTAACTTAAAACAAAACCTTAATACACATAACCGAAACAACCAGACGTATATATAACCATCTGATCTAAATGAGCTGACTTGATTAACAGTACGTGTAAAATACAACATTGTTCCGACGCTGTGTGTTACATGTACAAGCTAAGCATCGCGTGTAAACTGTGTATAAATCCTGTACAAAAAATCTCCCATCTCACAGTATACAGATACTAAAGAAGCTGTTTAGCAAATTTAGTTTCTGTTGTCCTAAACACTAATCACTTTATGTATGTTAATATTAGTTGTCTCTGTAATTTTTTTTTTCTTTTTGTGTTATTTACCTAGTATTGTAACATTGGCTTCGATTTCGTTGGATACGGATCATTCCAGCATGCATCCATCTTTGCAGCTTTATCCCATCGCCTTCTGAATACCTTGTATTCATTGTAAGACTGTCTTCTTACCTGTAGAGAATCCGAGGTTTAGGTAATAAAATGGCAGGAGTATAAAGCTCTGTATTACGAATGTAGGGCGAAACTTGGCCGAGACAGTTCTTAATTTCGGAAAAAGTTGTACTATTTGGGAAGGTTATCTTGTTCTAACTCGAACTAAGTTGGTCTACGACCAAGCAAACTCATCTAGCCCACAGTAATTGACAAAACACGAGTCCACGACAGTATATTTCTATCTACTTGGCCTGTTCTCTGAATCTCGCGACTTCACAAAATTACCCCCAAAAACTTGAAAATGATGAGTAATCAGAGAACATTCTGCAACGAGGTTTAAGAACTTACTTCTATTCGCTCGTCAAGAACATTGATCCGAGGCTGCAGAAAAAAGAAAAAAAACGCATACAGTTACATCGGTTAGTGACAGAAGAATTGGTTAAAGAATATCATAAATTTCTAACCTTTTTTCCTAAGGGCTCTCCTAGAGTAGGCAGGCCATGATGAATGACATACTCGGCATCTACAACACCGATATTTTTGGTACGATCTCCCTGTGAAGAGCGAGCGAGCAAACTAGCTAACATCAACAATCAGCATTATTAAACAAGAGAAGAGATATGCTTTATATTTAGAGCACAAGGATTGCCTGAGCACAATATCCAAGCTGCATGTCCAGACCCCACGCATGAATACAGTCGTTCTGTAATTACAAATTTACAGGTGACAGCAAATTAGATTTTTCGATGGTTATATGAACTTGATTTTAATGGAGCTTTTCTAAAAACGAAAAAGTCGAGATAACAAAAAATAAATTCGTGCCAAACCAAGAAAATACCCATTTGGGTTGATGTTGAAATGCTTATGGATCAAGTAGACACTAGGTGGATTTCTGTTTTTTCGAGACCCGGGGTTCCTGAACACCGGATTATGAACTATTTTCTTCATTAAACCAGTTTTGTTCTAAAATTTTATATTTATAGATTTTTTGTAAAATAATGTATTTAAAATATTTGACGGAACGCCATGGCAGACACACCTGAATCATGTACCAGACACAGCGCCATGCTGCTCGAGAGAACACAGGAGCCATGACTTCGATCCATCTGAAACATATTAAAACCGTCTCTTAAACTGTCACATTCCAGTTACATAACTCACTATTTGATCTCGCCAGTCAGGGAGTAAGTGAAACATTACCCTGTACATGGAGGACCGGTACTGTCGTCATCACATTCACCCTGCTTGTATGTTCTCCTGTCAAGCATAACTCAATGTCAGCTCTCGCTTAACTGGTAAATTCATTAACCATAGTTCCGGAACCCATTAGGATCGAAACCAGCGCTCTTCACATGGAAATACTAATTCACTTTTTCATCAAAACAACCTGTGAACATCTGCTCTCCTCCCACGGGACGTAATCTGGTGGTGCACCTCCGATTTGTTACCATCAAGTGCTGGCTGTGATATTTCGAGTCCCTCCTCTTTCACTATAGATATGTACCTACAAGAATTACATTCCAGAGAACTAATTTAAGAATCATTCTGCAGTGGGAGTCTTTGTAATGCGTTATTGAGACTCGGTAGACAGATTTCCAAGTGTAGGACTCGGCTTTTATGAAATGGTACGAGAGTCAGACACGGGCACTCATTTTCATACAACTACAGTAGAGTCGAGTAGAACAATTACACACCGTTGAGGATCAAAATCTTCCACTCCAAGATCTTCATCCCAGAGAAATACATAGTCGTAGGCAGCAACTACATCTGGATGCATAAACCGCTTTGCAAACCACCTAGATCATGAAACCAGAGTAAACAACGAAATTCACAGTATTTGAAATAGTCTGTATCACACACATCATCAGAGATCATGCATATATACGGTAACAAAGAAATCATCAGAAATACTACAGTATGATAAACCATCAACGTACAAAGTATTACCACTTAGTCTGATTGATGGCGGATACATGTATAACCCGGTCATTCCAATCAAAGCTCCTCCATTCATCAACTTTACCATCATAGTGGAAAAGCATTACTCTAAATTCATTTGAGAGAAACTGCCATGCCAATGAGAGAGAGCAATCAAAATTCGCAAGGAGTGTGCTGATGTCCTAGCATTGGCGGATTTATGTACAAGAATATTGGGTCATAGGGCAATGGTAAATTCGACTATTTTATCAGTTTTTTTTCTTCTCAATTTTAAGGCTAGAAAAGAAAATCTAAATTCATAAATCATGTTTGATATTAGCTTTGATATTTACAAGGGGATGGGGTAACAAAATTTCCGAGGGTCTGACAGTCGTACGTTGTAGCTCTGTCCAACGTAGGCTAGTGAAAGTACCGTCACATGTTATTACCTTCACAACCATTTCATTCACAAGTCGCTTTTGCTTGATCCCAACAGCGATTGCTAGCAAATTCAAAGGCGATTCACGTTTCTGTTGAAGCAAATAGACATATATACCATGAGAAACATTGATAGATCTGGGATATGGTTGATCAAAGACATAAAAATTCATAGGTATAACAATAAAATATAAATCAAACACAAATATGTGTAGCTTCAGCATTAACAGAGGTACTAATCAGTGCAATGTAAGAAACAAATCTTCCTGCAAACTGCGTTGTTGGTAAAGACCGAAAACTGAAAATGCTTTAAACTAGACGATGAGAATGTTCGGAGCATTAAGGCAGAGTCGGGTATATATTCAACCTAGCGCCAAATAAGCATGACTCAATGTTTAAGTCTTTGTGAAACCTAAGAAGTGAAGAGTCGGAATAACATAGGAGGTAATAATGTAGAAAGAAGCGTCATTTACCTTTGGTAGGCCCCACAACGGTCTCATCTCCAAGCTAGAATGCTTTGCAACTATACCTTCAGGCAGCGACTCACTTCCACGAGGTCTGCACTGGTTCTACAACATGGAACAAGCCTTGAACAGAAGTCGCATATCAGTACCAAATGCCCAAAGTAACAGGAGATGAAGGAGAACAAACCTCGCATCTATCGACCACCAAAAGATTCATACTTTCAGTAATTGGCAAATTTAAAGTCTTCTGCACAAAAAGAGAAGATTTATCAGGATGCAGCTACATATTCTCTAGTACTATTAGAAAAAAGAAGCAATCTTTCTCATAAGGTTAATTTCCGGAGCACCACAGTAAGAATAAAGAAGAAATTACTGCTCATGTCTAAGATTACTGAGGATTATGAAGCATACCTGTCTAAAACCTGGTACAATGAACACACTTCCAATCCAGTAAACCAGAATAATTACTGCAGCTCCTTTAAAAACACTGCACATAAATGATCTTCGGCTTTTTACATCAGGCGCTAGTGAAATCTGCATCGGAAATCTCTTATATTATTTAAAAAAATCCTAAGCTCATCATATATAAATACTTACAACTGATATATACGAAAATTTTTAAACCACGTTTCAAATGATGATGCATGTTAGCAGACTCAAAATCTTTCATGTTGCTATGAGGAAGGCCACAAGTTATGTATATCTAGGAGTGATTGTTAGGATGCAAACCCAAACTCCACAACGGATCTAAAGATGAAAGATCGTCTTTAGAAGTGTCCACTGATACTATTAATACAAGGCCTTTTTCACACTTGACAAAACCAGTTCTCTGAGATTCATAAAGTCACTAGCTAATGAAGTCATAGACTTACTCAGTCATGTGCATTAAGAGATTATCGAGATTCCCACAATCCCTGTCTACTATCCAACAACGCAACAATTGAGGGAACGGGTTTGCCAGAATCAAAGGAAACAAAAACTTCACTGAATATACAAGAAAAATAACTCCTACTATGTGAAAAAAGCGAACTTCCAAATTTTAATCATCTTACAGACTTACAACCAGTGGTTGATCTAGTGAAACTAGCAAGGGCGCTCGCCTCCCTGAACAATGAACGTTTTGATTTTTTTCCCTAGTATGTGTTACTCCATTAATAATTTGTCCCCTGAAAATTTCCGCTCCCTAACAAAAAATTCTGGCTTCACGGTTACACTAAAGTAGAAACATCCTTTCATAATGCCATAATAACAAAACATTAACCTACACGCAAACACAAAGCAACAAATTCCACTTCTAGGATCATATAAACAAACAAACCAAAAGGGCATTTCAATTAAAATAATCATAATCAATTTTTAATAACATAAAGGTGAAATTCAGCTAAAACATGAAAAATCCACATGCAAAATGACCTATTCAATACAAATATTGTCACATTAACAGCATAAGATTAAATTACAAGAGAAATCAACCAATGCATGACATAAACAAAATTACAATAATACTCTCTCTGTCCTTGCCAAGTGTTTACCCTTTTTAATAATAATCGTAAACAAATGATGGAGACGGAAACAAAAACTTACATTATTCTTGGCAGCCATTTTTCTGTCAAGGAATTCTAAATTTGCAACATCCTTCGTCAAAAAACTTCACATGCCACACAAATGAACTATATAAATTCTTAAAATTATGATCCCTGAAAAATATATAATTCATATAAATCAAATCATACTATTTAATAATAATAATTTACCAAAATTAATTCAAAATATATCAAAATTTGAAATTTTATACTACTCACCTTATTATAATTCGATTAATCAATAAAAATAAATATGAATTAACAAGTTTTATTAAGGATCATCATCAAGTGTTTGATAACGTGATTAAAATTAATAATAAAATTTGAAGAGAGGGAGAATGAGGAAAACTAAGAGGAATTTGCACGATGTTTGGCAATCCACCCAACAAATTAAGGGTTAAAAATTGGACGACAAAACTTAAGATAAATATTTTGGATTATCGACACGGTTACGTACGTAAAGCCACCACCATGAAAATAATACGCGGGTATATAAAACCGTTTTACATAAAAATTGTCAAAAATGTATCAATAAATATAAATATTTTAGTTTAATGGAAAGGAAAACTACCTATACAAATACATTTATATCACTTAATAACTTGTGTTGGTTATGAAAATATGTTTTGTCTACAGGTAATAATATACTACGTGCTTGGTATATATTTGTGTTAATTATGACTAAGTTTGTTATAAAACGGTTTTATAATACAATGTATATAAAGGACACCGAGGTCCTTATTATGGAAAATAGTAATTTGTAAAAGTTATTTTAGTTGGGTCATTTGAGTAAAATATATGGAATAATTGATTTTATAATAACCCGTTTATATAAAACGGTTTTATATAGGAATGGTGGAACAACTAAATTGGTGGCTTGTGCGTAAAACATACAACTCGAGAAGTGAAGTAAGAAAGAGAGCACCAACGTTGTTGGTTGGTTTGTTTTTTATGAGATTGATATTGATATAGACTAATGGATAAGATATTCAAACTAGTTGTGCTATACTTTTGTTCAATTTAATTGGATTTAACTTTTGCCAAAACTTTAATCTTATTGATTTGGACGGAACTTTGTTAAACTGGACCCAATTGTGCCAAAATTTCCACGCACTTATTTGTCCAACCAATCATTTTTTTAACGGTTTTTCTAACGAGTGACTTAAAGACACACATTAATAAGCTTAGTATGAAAGTTTTATAATATACTCCCTCCGTCCCGGTCATTTGTTGACCTTTAGTTTTGGCACAAAGACCAAAGAAATAGGAGAGAGCCAATTATAAGATGACAAATGGACTAAATTGAATGTGAAAGATCAAATTACTCATCAAATGCAATACTAAAATAGAAAGGACAACAAATCATTGAGACACCCCAAAATGAAAAAGGACAACAAATGACCGGGACGGAGGGAGTATAGTTATTAAATCTTTCCACGTTAAGCTTATTAACGTGTGCCCTTAAGACACACGAAAGTCGGATTCTCTTTATTTTCTTTTCTCCATTTTCCCGTTTGTATATTATTTTGGAACAATCAAATTGTTCTTTTATCGTAAGAGATGTTTAATGAGCTTGAAATAAATAATAATTTAAACTAGTTTTAATAGAAATAATATTATCAAAATTCCGATTCGATCTTATAATTCTACAATTTTACCGTGACCAATCTAGTTACTAGGTAGAATCTTAAATTTATAATATGATTTTACAATTCAAGTTATTTTAAATAATGTAATTGTAGAATTGTAACACGGTTTAACACGATTTTACGACTCAAAGATTCGATTCCCTAAGCCTAATATAAGTTTATTTTTTCTCTCTTCATTGTAATAATAATATATATAATTTGCGTGGAATTTAAAGAAAATGTGATATATCCATTAGAAGAAATGCAATTCATGGAATATATAACCAGTTGTACGATATAAAATCTGAGCTTTGTAATAAAGTATCCGAGCTTTATGTTAAAGAATATGAGCTTTATTAGAAAGTATCTAATCTCATCCATTTACACATTAAAAATATGAATTTTGCATTAGCTAAAAAAAAATACATATAAGCTTGGATTCTTATACCTTGGTTGTACAATGCTTATATACAACTGGATGTATAATTCTATTTGTAGAAGAAATGGGGAGGATCTAGACTCATATATTTTGGAGTTAAGTTAATGACAATATAATATCACAAAAATATTTGATAATTTTCATGGTATATTTTGGAGATAATCAGAGAAAAAGTAGCAAGTATTTTTTATTTTTTTTATTTTATGAAAAGGGAATTACCTTTTTGGGGTTCGAATTCATGTTATGACTTATAAATATACCATCTCTTATAACTTTACAAATTAAAATAGTTGACATTTACCGAGTAACAAGTATCTTGAAATGAGAAAATAATACATATGACAAAATAGATGGAGTCATTCTTATCACACCAAAGAAAAAAAGGCTTTCATTAATTATTAACCATCATGAGAAATGAAGCATTAAGCATCACCTCAATAGTCCTACCACCTTTTTTCTTGTGTGCCCAAACTTACATTAATTTTACTAAGCTAATACCCTAACTAAAAAAATAGGGATTAATTAACCTCTTCTAACCCTAAACTCCAAAACAAATCTTCCCTAAATTACTCTAACACAAATACCTGTGTGTAAGACGGTTTTACATAAATTTATCGTAAAACAGGATCTTTTGAGGAACCACTTTTACCCACTTATAGGTCATCCGTTTTACAACTATATTAGTGTATTAAAACCGTCTTACACTAGACAAACTAGTTGCCAAGACACTTAGAAGGTTGCATGAAGCCTTCAACTTTTACGTAGCAATTGTTGCATTCACATTTAGGAGTCTGTGGTTCATATGAAAGCTTGATGTCTTGTAATGTTATTCCATAACATGGCTTCAATGGACTACAATCAAATATCATTATCTCTTCTGAAGATGATCTTCCATGTATTCCCTTGTACTTGACATTGCTAATTTGTATGCCCGAGCCCTTCTGGTAAATAATATAATCACGTTATAATAATCTAGCATTCTGATCCGATTCTTATTTAAAACCCATCTTAACTTAAGACTGCTCTCGTCCCCCGATTATAATAGAGGTTGTGACTTGATGAGAGGTCTCAAGTTAAAACGGTTTTAAATAAGACCAACTGAGGGCATAGACTTGCTAGGTAGAGAGCTTATTAAAGAGATAATTTTATATTAAAATATTAACAAGCTCTTAAAATGCAGTTATTTTAAGTTTTTAAAAGATATGTTATATTAGTAAATTATAAATTGGTTTGACATGTAAAACGGTTACACGAGTTTAAGGGAATTGTAAGGTAGAAGGATACCTTGTCTTTAGGGCACCTATTATTTGGACAATAGTTCTGATCGATTATAATTGGATTGCGGACGTTGTTCATAGTTGCTCCAAGAAAGTAAATATCTTTTACTGTCCCTTTTACTTGGGTTGCAAAAGTCTTTATCCTCAGTCCATTATCTGTACCCGTAAAAGTTACCGATTTTACTGTCACATTTCGTACCATTACACCTTCATCCGATTCACGTCCGAGGCTCCCTATGCTGCTCAATTAAAAAAATTTAAATTTCTAAGAAGTAATTTATTACCATTAAATTATATGATAAATGGATAAGAGTTTTACCTAATGCCGTGACCTGGTCCACAATTTATATTTTCAATCCAGACATTTTGGTTATTAGGGCCGATTGAGATGCAATCATCTCCAGTCCTTATTTGAGAATGCATGATTTGAATTCCATACGATTGTTCAAAATGAATACCGTCAGTGTTAGGACTATCTGCATCGGCCGTAATTGTCAAACCTCCTATATTTACGTATTGGCATGCATTAAGAGTAATGTGAAACTTTTGACTGTTGGTTGAGGTTAAACCATCAACAATTATATTCTTCGAGTTATCTAAGCTCAATGACTGCAAATTCAGAAAAATAATATTAGTGATACCGAATTTTTTAAACAAGTTAAGGAAGTTCGATAATTTTTTTTGGTGAGTACGCGAGTACTTAGTCGAATTATAACAGAGAATAATAGAGAGGAGGGGATAATAAGAAAATAAAACAATTAAGGAAATATCTTAATTAAGGAGTAATAAAAGTTTCTTTATTTAACTTACTAATTAAAAGGTAAGAATAAATAATCCCTAGAGTGAAATATAGACTTACCAAATTTTCCGTACCATCCAAGGAAAATCATCATTGAGAATTATTGTATATTGTTTTTTTGGATAATTACACGGCGCTACCCGGTGGCGTCGAGATTGGGTGTCACCATCTCATACGCCAGGTGACGCTAACTCATTTTCCTTTGTTTTTTTAGGTATAATGTACTAGTGTACATAATATACCAAAAGAAATGTATGGACACACGTTAAAAAAACCGATATGTTAATTAATAATAAAAAGAAACCATACAATCGATATTTCATTCGGTCAAATGCTAAAAGTTTTTAGTGATAATTAAATAAATGGATTTCTATCATGAAAGGACAATGAACTTATGACTCGAATAAACTCATGATTATAAAATTAACTTATATATACACGAAGGTGTTTTGGAAAATTGTCTTACAATATAACACTAAACCATAAATAAAATACATTTTTATATCCCTAATATCAATAAATAATGAATATGTTTTTACGATGATGTTTTAGTTATTTGTATATGAATTTAGACAAATAATGATGTAAAACCGCTTTATAGAATTAATGGGATGTAAATCATCTCGATATAAGAAAAAGTGTACATACCGTGGCACCATTGGGACATCTTTGACGTTCTGCCTTACAATCCCACAAATTCTCACCCTTAGCATCAAGGACACCACCCTTAATATGAAGGCCATCGACATTGTGAAAAACAATCCACTTTTGTTCACCAAAATAGGCACTTTGTGCCATAAGTGTGCCATCAATTCTAAACAAAATACCTGATTTACAAGGTCCCTCAAAAGATATAGGCCTTAACAAATATCTACCATTTGGTACATAAATTTGGCTAGGAACAGGGGACGCGCATGCAGCGTTCCATGTATTAAGGAATGCTGTTGTCGCGTCTACCTTACCGTCATTCCTAGCACCAAAACTTTTGACTACATTGAAACTTGTCAATTCGGACTTCGATGAGAAAGATAGGCGATTAGTAGCGGAATTAGGGTTTACCATTGATGTGAGTAAGAGGCATATATATATCAAATTAGTCATCATATCCATTAGCAAAAGGGTTGTGTATTTGTTGCTAGAAGCCTAGAATTAGTTACGGTTTTTTTATCCTATATATTTTATATACATACACAAGGGTTTTAGTTATTATGGTTATGGAATAGAATATTTTGAAATTGAGCTAGAATCTTAATTATTATTACATGAATTATTCTTCGTACAATCAAATCAAATATTTTTAATTTGGCAATTATTCTTCGTTTTGTAGCATTTGCCATTTATAAGGACCCTTATTCCCTTAATAACAACATTTTGTTTTGGTGAGTCTATCCTTTATTAACTACTCCGTAGCTAATCACTGTTCTGGATTCTCTCAATTTCCTTAAAAGAAATGAACCTCAATTTTTATAAACCTGTTTGGATTAAATCTTGTGACGATTTAATGATTGTAATCGTTTCAAAAAAGTAATATTTTAATGAATATAGAGAGAAAATATATTGAAATATGTACATACTAGTTTTATTCCAGTGCAATAATTGCACGGGTTGCTTTTAAAAATGCAAGTAAAATATGAAGATTTTTATTAAAAAAAATTAACTTCAATAGATAGAAACCGAAACGTCTCATGACACTGCTATTAATGATTGGTTGCAGGTATAAAATTGAAAAACGTATTAAAAAAATGACTTAAAAAGAATATCATGGTTTTAATACTACAGTTAAATCGATATAAAAAATAAATAAAGATCTTCCACACCTTAGATTGACGGAATGAAGATAGAACAATATCATCTTGACATTTAAAAACATATGTTGACAAGAAAATATAACTAAATTGACCCCAATGTATCCAAATCAACCCAAACTACTAACCTCAAAGTTCATACCATTATATGAAATAGCTTTTACAAACCCCCAATCTACCCTCACTAACCCTAAATTCATAATTAATCCCTACCCCATTTTTCGTTGACAATATTAATGCAGCCAAAAGTATACCAAGCCCAACCCATCGATATTACTAAACCTAAGTTCAGTAACATACTCCTATAATACACTTACAGCCATCACTTATGTACTAATAATAAATCACTTTACTTTTATCATTATAGAAAATCCACCAAGCACATGTTATGAAAAACCCTTTCCTATATCTAGCCAATTTGTTTATATCTAATATTTTCATCCTTTAAAAAGGCATATGAACACATTAAATATGAAATTGAAACTCCATTTCTATCTATTTCAATCTATGTTTGTTGTAGATCTCTCTAATTTTCACTTGTTATGACTTTTTTATCGATTGACTCAAGGTATAGTATTAAATTGAAACTCCATTTTTAATCATCACACAATTGTTTCATTTCATTTCTGGAACTTTTTTTTTGAGCTTTTCAAATTTGCAGCATGCATCTATAAATATTTATTTAAATAGTTAAGTTTAAGTTTTAATTTTTTTAACCCGATTTTCTTGATGTATTTGAATCTGGTTATAATGATTTTGATTTTTTTACTGGCATTTTTTTTATCTTAATTTAAATTGTTAAAGTTCAAATTTTAGTTTTTTAAAACCGAATTTCTTAATTTATTTGATTCTGGTTATAATGATATCAATTTTGTTTTCAATACTGGCATTTTTTTTATTATGATACTTCGTATTTTTTTAGTGATTTTGTATTTTTTTAGACTGTTTATTCTTTTTTAATCAGTCAATCATAAAATTTATAATTGATGTTTATAATTTATAATTGTTGTTAATAATTGATAATTGATGATTAGTCCTAAAAATATTATGCTTATAATTGATGAATTTGATTTTTTAATTTTTTGATGTTCGTATTTTATTTGCAACATCATTTATGGATTTGTATAATTGATATTATTATGTTTTTATATATTTGATATTGTAGAAAATGTAGAAGTTGTAAAAAATAAGTAAGAGGAGAGAGGGTAATTAATTACCTTGAGGAGAGTGGGGACACTTTGGTTTTCCATTGCTCAAATTCATTAGCCAATAAAAAACTCTTTAAATGTTTTAGCTTTATAGTATAGAGATTGGAGGGAAATACAAAGAAAGAAATGGAAAAAATCCAAATTAACTAATTAACTATCCTTGATATTTCCACGATGAATAAAGCATATTAAAATAAAGAATGAATATTAAATTGTTTAGTGATTAATTAACTCTAAGAGCATCTACAATAGAGAGGATGATATATTCCTCTTATTTTTTCATCCTACCACTAATTTTATGACACCTTAATTTCTCTTTCATTTATCTTTTTTTCATTATTATCATACTTTTCCTTGAATTTTCTCTAATTTATTACCACAATAGAGAGGAACAAGGAAGATCCTCTTAAATAGTTATTCTAACTTTAAATAAATTTCAATCTTAATAAATAAATAAATTATTAAACACATAACAAATTATGATTGGTTATTGGGCACTAGGGCCAATGTTTGCTTTCCTCTTCTTTCCTCTAAAACTAGAGGAAGTACTCATCTTCCTCTTGCTAAGAGGACATGTTAGGTATGCCTCACAATAGAGAGGATGTCCTTTTATAAGAAAGAGAGTGCTAAGAGGAGGTCTCATCCTCTCTATTATGGGTGCTCTAAGGATAGTATGTTGTGCCATATAGATCTTGTTAAGTGGTTCATATTTAAAATATATACATGACAACAATAATGGTCTTATGATCTATTTGGCAACACGTATATATATAAGCTACTTCCTTCATCCCGATCATTTGCTTATGTATTTTAATTATGAGTATCTCATTTATTTGTTTACAATTTTATAGTGGGATATTTTTGAAGAGTAATTTGACCATTCACATAACCTACTACCCATTTGTCACTCAATAACAACACACATAAATGGTGTTCGACCGAGTGCAGGCCACTCGACCGAGTGCTTCGCACTCGTCTGAGTTCCCCACTTCCAGAACACTGACAGACTGACACCACTGGGCTCTCAGTCGAGTACCCTGTACTCTACCGAGTGTCCCTATACTAAAAAATACCGAGTATTACAGTCTTCCCTCCTTAAAAATGAACTTCGTCCCCAAAGTTCAAACGATACCCACAAAAGACAACACTAAAACTGATAACACTACCACATGACCAAAACATAACTTGAACCATACTCAACTCATCCCGACAAAACTTGAAACAAAACCAAACTTAACTCAAAACTATAGCAAAACTATAGAAAAACTATAGAAAACAGATGCGATCATCTCACTTTGTAACACCCCCCATACTCCGAGGCACCTTACCAAGGACTACCTCCGAACACAAGGATGCTACCATCTCGGTTTTCCGAGGCAGTGAACATCATAGTAACAATAAAAAAACATTATTAATATAATTATAAGTTAACTTATTACAAAATCTTCTCCAAAACACGGAGTACAAACCAAACTAACAAAAGTGATACTAATAAAGT
>VHZZ01000228.1:227376-239840 GCA_009801015.1 Silene noctiflora
AGAGCTTTTACATTTGAAGGATCAACGTACAAAATCAAAGTAAAATACCAGCAAACTTGTTTGTAATCAGAGGTCTTCAGATCACAAGCTACCCAATTTAAAAAGAGGGAAAGGGCAAGAGAAGTTGCAGATGGTTAATCGGACTTGGTAGGGGTACCCCCTAAGCAAGAAAAACTTAAGAGCGATTTTATAATGAAAATACGCTAGAGGCATATTACCCATTTTAAAGAACATGTTGCCCTTATCCTTGAGGATGCCGACACTTTTAAGCGATGGCACCCCACATTTCATAACGGCTTGACCAAGGAGTTCATCCATCTCGGGACAATTATCTCCACGAAACATGATCCTAAAATTAATTGATATTCTATAATGAAATAAAATAAGAGAATTTTGTAGACTTAAGGATGAAGAAAGTCACGATAAAGCTTAAAAAAGAAGCAAATTGAAAGATGAAGAAACTTAACAAAGAAGGAAAGAAGAAAGAGAGGAGAGACTACTACAATCAACCCATTCCCCATAATACTAACCCGAACAAACAACCTCCGCCTAACACTCGACCAATGAAATTAACCAATGAAATAAGACACCACCGCTAGATAAAGAACTGACAACCTCCGACGAAAAGCACCAAAAGACGTAGCTTAAAATTAGAAGGCCTAACATAAGAAGGATTCAGTTTTCACACAAGCACAAACAAAGAGCATAACTTGGAGCTGCTGTGCGCCTGTGCAAGGCAATCAAAATTGACTTAGGAAGAGGAACAACAAATGGATAATTGATAAGGTAGACCTAGCACAAAGTAGGCTCGTAATCGAATAGAAAACCGAAAAAGACGACTCAATTTAAACTTGTCGTACAAAATTGGATCGAAAATACTTGAGGTAAATCACTCCCGATAATCAGAAAACATGATTAAAAAAATCAGGGGATTTTACTAACCTCGATAGACCGACATACAAGAAAGGATGGATGGATGGAGAACAAACTAGGCATAATGCTTGATGATAGAAAACTTAGGGCACATCAATATTGGGGTTAGTTACTTGTGGATCACGACCCTTAAGTGTTACACGACACCGTATACAGTACACTTGCGATATTTATAACTCAACAATAATCTTACTAGTTTTAGTCCAAGCAAGGAGCATTTAATTTCTTTTTTCCTTTCTCTAAGAACAAGAAGAGTTGGAGCAAAAAAAAAACTTTAAAATGATCATTACTCGTATATATCAACATTAGTTTTAGATTATGGTTAGTCCAGCGAAATACATGGCTATTTTAGTAAAACACCCGATAAATGAATATGTCTCACACCTGCATACTGTTAGAGATAATACGTAATCTAGGATTACGATATTGTTTTATATTATATACTTGTATTCTTAGCATAATATCATTGTATTTCCTTTAGTGTAGATTGTATTATATTTCATATCTTCTTGTATTTAGGGTTTCCTTAGTTTTCCTTAGCTTGTATAAATAGTCATCATCCTCTCAATAATAATATAAGTCTTTCTTATATCTCTTCTACACATACAAGGTTGCGTGGTTAACAAATAACAAGCCTCAACGAGATGATTTTTGATGAAAGACGATGGACGAATCCGTGTTATTAGTTAAGTACTACAATCAACAGGTAGTAATTATTACAAATTATAGTATAAGACGGTCATGTAACTACATAATAAGCATCCTTTATGTTTTACAACAAGAAGGAAACAAAAAGGCAAAGTAAAACATACATATACATAATCCCTTTAAAATTTATACAATTGTTAGTCGGCCAAAAATATAAATCAATTTTTTTTTTTTGGGTACACTGCTGTGATGAAATACGGATGTTATAGAGTAAAGTAACAATAAGTTCCAATTCACGGTTTCGATCTCGATCATCTTGATGTATATTGAACGGTAGATAATTTGCGGAATTTGATTAATCTAGATGAAAAAGGGTTCACTAGGATCAGTTCAAAGTCTCTAAAACTGCATAATATGCAACCAAAATTGGAAGCGATGCCATCATGCCGAAAATTACCCTGCATTTCGTTAAATCCATATAGTAAGAAATCAGATCAACTCTCGAAAATTTTGGACTGAACGGAAAAACTTATATTAATATAAAACTGTCTTATATAATTAAAATCAATAATTGCCTAAAGATTAACTGAGACTTACGCAGTACTAAGCACATCTGCATGTAGTCCATATTCTTTTGCGTATATAAACGAGGTGATCGATTGTGGTAGGGCAGCCTGCAAACAACGTATAAACATAGAATAATAAAACGCCGGATTATTCTCTATTTTATTTTCGTAATCTATTTTAGTATCCTTAATTGTAAAAATCACCTTATAACACATATTAGAAAAGCCGTTATTTGATACGGATCCATGATCGTTAGAATTTGTACGTACGTACCTGAATAATGGCTATACGTAATACATCACCATGCAAACCAACTATGAAAGAACCTATAGCCATGGCTATTGGACCCCCAACAAACTTGAGAAGCATCCCAAATATTGTCAATTTTGGTCCACATGCTATTAATTTCTCTTGAAGTGCCATGAACATTCCTTCATTATTAATCCAATTTTCAAAATTAATTTCCAATAAATTACTTAATAATGGAAATATATATAGATGTAACCAGAACTGTAAAACGGTTTTTCTAATATATTCTCTAAAAGCACACGTTAATATACTCATTAAAGAAAAATTACAAAATTTAATCTTGCAAATATTTCTCTAATTAACATATTAACGTATGTTTTTAGGGCACACATTAGAAAAATCGCACCTAATAATAAAGTTTGGTTAGTTACCCATGCTAAACATAGCTGTGCCTGTCCCAGCTTTTGACATGATAAGTATTGAACCGTCAATTATGCTTGGCATGCTAAAATGACACCTACAAAATAATTAACCAATTATTTATATGAATTAGTATATATATCTCACATATATCGTATAAATAAATAAACTTTAATCATGAAACATATAGTATATTTAAATGAAATGATATTATTCTTGCAATTATCATCCCCCTTACTATTAAGAGAATAAAAATTTTCTTAGTTTTCCCTCCAAAAGGCATCTAGCTAAATAAGGCAATAAGTAAAACTTTATTTCATTACATTATTATATTTTCAATGAATATATTCTTATAATTTAACTCTAATCATTTAATTAAATTCATAATTATGATTTTTTCATTAAAATAAATTAAATTTGGTTTTAAACTATAAACTATAAGTTGCTAATTTTTTTAATAATGCAATAATATATTACTGTAAATGATGCTAAATTTTTGAGTAATGCAATAATATATTACTGCAGATGTTGCTAATTTTTTTAATAATGCAATAATATATTACTCTAGATAATAATTTGACACATATTTAGTATTTACTATTAGTTTCATGACAAAAAAAATCACACCTTAACTTAATTCTCTTTGATTAGTTTTCCATTTCAAATTTTTTGTTTCATATCAAAATACAAAAGAGAGAAAYATTAAATATTTATGGTGTGCAAATTTAATACATTAAAAAAATAAAAACTCTATATACCGCGCAGTGGCGCGGGATCTGTACTAGCTATCATATCATGTATGTAATACACGTAACGGTTTTGTATTGCGTGCTCTTATGATAAGAAGTTAAACAGAAAAAGATTCTTCGTCAGAAATTATACCTACTAGACAAAGCGGCCCAAGCAATGCCAACAATGCAAGAATAAGAGTTCGGATTAAGAATTAATTTAACCCAAACAACTTTCATTAACGACCAAAGAGACGGTTTCTCAACAATATTCTCAACAACTTCAATTGTTTTCCCTAATTCAACATCCTTAACAACACTCAATTTTAAAGAATGGACTTGACTATCGACCTTATCGATAGTACTAATTGGAAAATCGGACCTAGACCGTCGAGATTCAAGAACAAATAGAAGAACAGTAAGCCATATAATAGCTTGAGTGACCGAGAATTGAACCACTAAATTAACCCCTAATCGACCGTACATGGCCCCTAATAAGGGAACCCCAACGACAAGCGAATTAGTTAACGTCGACAAGGAAAAACTCGTTATGGACCAACTATAACTCCCTTTACTAGTACACTTAGCCCAAATGGCTATAACCGCGACTATAATAACTTTTGATATGCCATCCGCGGCTAGGAACCTATAATCCCACTTGAACGGGTCACTATGAGCCGTGAAATCGAAATTAAATAGAGGTAAGGTGAAGTAACAAACAAGTCGATTGATCGCGTCACATTGATCGGGTTTAAATAATCGCCACCACTTGACCGACCCGTAACCTAAAATTAGTGCAACATAGAGTGGCACCATGGCCACTATGACCTTATACACATCCTCTAGACTTATCATGGTCTATAATTTTGGCCTATGGAAATCTAAGAAGAGGGCTTATATATATATATATTATAAATATTAGTTGATGTAAGAAATAAATAGATATATACTGTTGAAAGGATGTTACATGTTATAGAAACAAACAAGTATAGTTGGCTATTTATATGCGTACATGCAAGAAAGTAAGATTCTATATATATGATGTTAAAATTTGTGTTATTTTTTCTTTAATATTTGCAAATTAAAGGTAAACTCCTACATTTTGTATATATTAGGAGGGATTTAATTAATTCCTTGTAAAGTGCATGTATGTCCTTATATGATCATAGAAATTTAGAACAAAGATCGAAAATTTTAACTAAAAAAAATTATGTTAAAACATTGTTTCGGAGATGGTCAATTTTACAAATCAAGCAATGCTACAAATTTTCAAAATTCCAACTTTTTGAATACTTTCCAAGTCTTTGTTATTTTGGATTGAAATCTTCTGAATTGAAC
Source organism: Silene noctiflora (assembly GCA_009801015.1). NCBI lineage: Eukaryota > Viridiplantae > Streptophyta > Magnoliopsida > Caryophyllales > Caryophyllaceae > Silene > Silene noctiflora. Next base: position 232,260 of record VHZZ01000228.1, read on the forward strand.
TGAACTGAACTTAATAAAGCTAAACTGAAGTAAGAGTTAATTTGTGAAAAGATGAGATGAACTGAACTGAACTTAATAAAGCTGAAATAAGTTGAAATTAAGTCCAAAAAAACAAGGCCTTAGTAAATATAGTATCCATATTTCCGTATATTGAATTGTATTGGAGTGTAAGAGAAGGTCGATAACATCAATATTAATATGTAAACCATTCTGCACTGATTAAAAATGAAGTTGTTTGTGTATGCTAATTAAGATATTAAAAATGCATATTGTTTCATAATAAGTAGACCCCCTCACATTGTCACGGGTAAGATTCTACCAATAGATTGATGAAATGATTCGAAATGATCTGACTAAATTAATACAAAACCGTTGTATAGTAACCATTTTTTAATTTGTTGGCCGTGATTACTCGGATTTTATTATCACAAACCTGAAAATGACTTAATAATTCACCTACATACCCTAATTAAGATTTCAATTTCATTATTACTTATTAGCACAATATTCCATTTTATTTCAAAAAAAAAAAAGTGAATCCATTTGATTATTTGAACCAAGCATCCCCTTAAAAAAATCGGAGTCGACGTGATGAACGAATGAACATCCCTTTGCTAGGTCTATTCCAAACAACCTTTTATTGCTTAACCTAATAAAAAGGACGGATTGCATATATTTAGAATAAATTCTATTCTTTCATGTCATTTAGTTATCGAACACTCTAAAACATCAACCACATTTACGTGTTTACGTTCATCTTTTTTACTCAATCGATCGAACAAAACATTGAAAAGAACAAAAGAAAGCACTATTTATATTCCAATTGTTCTATCACCAGGTGTTTCCAAATAATGCTCTTTTTTAAAGCTATCAATAAATTTTGTTTTTGACTGAACCCTAGTTCAAAATTTTGTATGAATTCTTTATTATTCTTCTCTTTATCTATTGAAATGTCTATTTTTCTTCTTCAAAACCACTAAATCATGATAAAGGTTCTTGTTCTTTATGAGGATAGTTATCATCTATTAGATCCGGATCCACATGATTTTTTAAACATTAGAATAATCCTGAAAATTTCATTAAATGACGGACTTTTTTAAATTACATTAAAAAAAAAAAAAATCTCAACTAGCTTAAATATTTCATTTTCTTCCTTATACCTTTTTTTTTATGAAAAAATATTTTAACTAACCACTTATTTTTTATGAAAAAACATTTTAACTAACCAAAATTCTTAGCTACGAATTCGAAAAAGATCAATACTCACTTATAATGTCAACTTTAAAATTATTATTGTATTGGATATTTAATTTGAAAGATAGTAAGTCTTTATTTCTTCCTTATTACTCTCTCCGATCCAGACAAATGGTAACATAGGAAAAAGTGGTTATTTAAGAAAAGGTGGAAAAGTGAGGGGTAAAGTAGAAAAGTTTGATTGGAGCCACATGGATTTAGGTGGATTAAATAGGTAGTTGGTGAGTGGGTGAGTGGATGATAAAGTTGTAAATAAGTAGTGGATGTAAGGGTAATTTAGTCATTTTTCATGTCAAATATGGTATGTTACCATTAGTGTGATTCATCCATTTTGGTAAGTGTTACCATCTGTCTGGATCGGAGGGAATACATTTTACATGTCAAATAAACTTCTTAAGTTGACCATAAGAGCATAACAAATATTTCTTTAACCTAAAAGAGATGCATATAAACCAAATCTTGAAAACCATAAGTACTACGTCAAATATGAGCATTAACAACAAACAAAACACAACGGTTATTACATATAATAATGGTATTAAGAGTACCGTTGTCAAACTTTGACGAAAACCTAGGCACGAAACTTATTCACCGTTTTTATAACGGTTGTTAGAAGAACCGTTATAAAAAATGTGACAAAAGACAACGACGGCTATAGAAGAACCGTTGTGAATGACAAAAGACAACGGTTTTTGGCATAACCATTGTTAAAAGTGTGACAAAAGACAACGGTTGCTCAAGAACCATTGTTAAAAGTGTGACAAAGACAACGGTTATTGTGCAAAAACCGTTGTTAAAAGTGTGACAAAAGATAACGGTTATGCAAGAACCGTTGTAAAAAGTGTGACAAAACATAACAGTTATGCAAGAACCGTTGTAAAAAGTGTGACAAAAGACAACGGTTATGGAAGAACTGTTGTAAAAGGTGTGACAAAAGACAACGGTTATGAGAATAACCGTTGTAAATGATAAAAGACAACGATTATGTCAATAACCATTGTTAAAAGTGTGACAGAAGATAACGGTTATTAAAAGAACCGTTGTAATATTTCACCCTCCTATATATATACGCTTATTAAAACCCCTTCAACTCAACTATAAATTCCTAATTACCCTTGGCAAATCCTCTTTCTCGCAACCCCTCCCTCTCGTTGTCGTCATTATCAGGTAAATGTCTTAAATTTTACATCATAAATCAAACTATCGTCTGTTTTCCCTCGATCTCGCTCTTTTATAAACTATTATTGATCTTGTTCTTGAAGGTTTAATTGGGTGAATTAGTATAACTTTGTTTAATTAGGAAGTGGTTGCAACCACTACAAGGTATATTTATTTTATAAGTAGGCGCAAATGTGGAATTTTTGAAACTCGCTCGTGTTTGTTATTGTTGTCACTCCTTTCGTGACAACATGTTTATTGTCCATATGTTAGATTAATTACAAGTTTTTTTGTTTGATTTTTGAAGGTATGTGTTATCATGTTGATGGTTTCTACTACAAGTAAGTGTAAGGCTAAGTTATAGTGATGTGGTATCCGAAAGTATGTGTTATATCATGCTAATTTAGTATCTTTGGTTGGAAATGCTGTGAATTTTGGTGTTATTGAGTTGAATTATTGTTGATTGCTTATTGATTTATATTCATCTTAGTCGCATAATATTACCTTTATTTTGTAGGAGATTAAAAATGTAGCTAAAGGATCGAAAGAGAGTAGAACTTCTACGTACAAATTCACCCAAAAATCTACTTGAAGTATTAATTACTTATACATTATTTACTATTTATTTATCGCTTTTTCGTAAATGTGTGTTCTGCCTTATAATGTATATATTTCTCATTAAGTAGTAGAGATGCATCAATTATTGCTAATTTGTTATCTTTTAATCATTCTTAAGTATTATTGCACTTCCTAAGATAGAGTTTTGAGTTGTATAATCTTAAGTATAGTGCATTTGAGTATCTTAAGTATACTGCATTTGAGTAAATGTTTATATATATATCTTATTAATACTCTATTATTTCTATTAATTGTCATTTTTATAGTATTTTATCAAGGAAACTGCCAATTCAGGGAAACAAATACGCAAATGGCCTGATGTTCGGCGCAGAGCTCGACAAGGTGAAAGACTTTTAATAATGTGAGGGATTAAGAATTTGTATGATAATGAAATACAAAACTAGATAGTATGCAATAATGTACCATTTTAGTCAAAAAGATGTTATGTAAAAACATGTGTACGGAAACCTATGTATGGGGAATTGATATTTATGTAAAAATTAGGCTATGGGTTTGATGCAGGAATAAATGTTTTTATAACTTTTGTATAGAAATTTATCTTTGTGAAGGCATCTTGTGTATATACAGATGCTGAAATGCTACTGAACGAAAAGATGGCATTTTAGTAGCTGGAACACGCTGATCAAAATATTAAAAAAAAAAATATATGACGAGGTTTATGGAAAAAACCGTTGTTAAAAGTGTGATAAAAGACAACGTACGGTTCTTGCATAACCGTTGTCTTTTGTCACACTTTTTACAACGGTTCTTGCATAACCGTTGTCTTTTGTCACACTTTTAATAACGGTTATGCCAATAACCATTGTCTTTTGATACACTTTTAATAACGGTTTTCGCCATAACCGTTGTCTTTTCATTACTTTAACAAGGGTCCCGTGTTTTTTAGTAACCGTTGTAAATATTTAACAACGGTAGGTGTTATAACGGTTCCGTGTTTTTGTTTTTTTTACAACGGTATTGGACTATATTTAACCGTTGTTGTAGCAGTTAATTGACGTAGTGCATGCGAAGATATCTTTTTTATTTAAAGGGAACAACAAGGCAATATGTTATTAACAGAATTCGAACTCAGTAATGAGTATCACCTCACATCATAACTTTACCATCCAAGTTAGCCGACATATGCTTACAATAAATTCATATAGAGGCAAGAGACTTATTTATTACATCCTCCGATTCATTTTGTTCTTATCATATGATTAAAAATACTCCTCATACAATAATAAAAACGATAAGAGGTAGTAAAACGGAGATGGCTAAATATTAATCTCATATTTGAATCCTCTCCCTAAGTTTATTACATTGTTGTCACTAAGTAGACGATACATCTCAGGTAGACATGTAGTACATCAGATGGTGTATTTTCTGATCTTTATGATAATATTTTAGAAATTTGTTTTAAAGATTATGATTTTATTATAAATTTTTTGAGTTCATCCACTTAAACATTAAGCTCAAAAATATTACATATAAGCTCAGAAAATTTGTGTTTTAACGATAAAAAAAATAAAATATAACTTGTAAATTTTAAAAACCTCATGAAAATACACAAACGCTTTGTAACATATTAGGTCTAAAGTAATATATCACATGTATATATGTTCCTTTTTTTCCCCATTGTCGTGAACTCGTGGTCGTTTCTTTGACACTAAAACAAAAACAGCCAAAAAAAAGAATATTTTTATTTGATTTATTTTTAAATGGTGTTTTATTTCAGGAACAAAAAATTGATGCTATTGTAGATTTCCTAATGTATATACGAGTAGTATTTATTCCATCTCTTGATAAAATTTCGAAGCTCATAAACGGGTGGAGATTGAGAGATGAAAAGGAATGGAAAATCAATTCTCTTATGACATGTCTCTTAAATCAAATTTATTCCCACTCTCTCTTGTTTCAATTTAGACAGTTTTTATTCTATTTTCTCGTAAAATGAACAAAGAACATACTCATTTATTTCCTACATTTTTCGCCATTCATATGGCATAACATTTCCTATCTTCAATTTTATTGCTCAATCTAATCATTAGGCATATTTTACAAACAATTTGCTGATTTTGAAATTGGGAAATTCTACGTTTTATCTCTAAATTTTTCGGTATTCTAAGATCCTGTTCTTTTTAGCTTAATTTTAGATCATTTCAGTTCAGCTTAACCCTATTCAGTTCATTTCAATTTTGCTTTATTTAGTTCAATTCATCTCTTCACAACTTAACTCTTACTTCAGCTCCATTGAGTTCAGCTGAGCTCCTTTCAGTTCATTTAGTTTATCGCAGTTTTATTCAGTTATATTCAGTTCAGCTCCTTTCAACTGAAATGAACATGACCTAAGTTGTACCTTTGTGTTATTTTATATTCTCCATTGTATTCCTGAAGTTCTTACTTATTCTTCATCACGACCTCCTTCAATTCTCCATTAACTTTATTCCTTCTCAAACAATCGTTTTTGGACCTTTATTCCAACTTTTTGACTCATTAGAATCATATCGTCATCCTCTGTGAGTAGCATCACATATCACCTTTAATAAACACAAACTATAAAAGCTCAAAGGGAGAGAAAAAAATGGACTCCTTGAAGGTTATTTAAGGAACTATTAAAAACCTCCATTATGAAGCATGAAATGATAATGGATTAATAAAAGTTAATTAATTATTAGTTAGATTTGTATAATATTGGGTGGGTTAAGTGGAGTTATTCGGTAATAGGTAAATAAGTGAGTCCGTATTCTCTATCCCATTTTTGTGTCTCTGCCTCTCATTTTGTGAGTTGTGTTCCATTAGTTCTTCATTTGACACATAAGCATTAATCATTAAAAGTAGTTTGTGTGTAAATATAACAAAAGGATTATGTGTAGGAAGATAAAGGTACGGAGATGAGACACGGAAAAGGGACAGAGGATTCGGATTCTAAATGAGTAGGTTAGTAGGTAAAGAAGCTGATCAATTAGCTTAGGAAACTAAGTTAATTAGTCAATAGACTTATCTACTTATATCAGAGAACCGAAAAACTTAAGGATACGATGTTTTTTAGGCCGTTTTACGGCAACAATCTTGTTATGGTTGTATACGGTTATCGTTAATAAAGTCATTATGAAGTTAATGGAAATTCTATTTTACGACCGTGTATATGCGGCGATAAAAATTTAATCACTATTAGGTGAATTTTATAGCTAATGTACACCGCATGTACAATGGGTCAATGGCTAATTGCTCGAGCTGGTACTATTCCCAAGAAAATTTGAACACTAGCAAAAGTACAACGGTACAATTTAACAACCAATTAAATAAAAAAGTGATAGTTTTAATACTCTTAATTCACTAAAAAGTATTTCCATTCTCTCGGTTATTTATTTGTCTATTTCATTTTAGGATGTCTCGATCATTTGGTTGCTTTTCTATTTTAGGAATGTCTTTAATAGGTAATTGAATCTTCGATACTCAATTTAGTTGGCTTGTAATGTAATGAAATATTGATACAAAGCATGATTCCCATGTCAACTGTTCATCAAAAGTGGAATAAGCTAATGTTCTTTATCTCTTTCGGAATAAAAATATCCTTCATTGAAACAATTGTGGTTTTGAGAGCGTAAATGTCATCAATTATTCGTATGGGATCTTAATCAACACTAAAATATATAACACTTTTATTATTTTTTTTTTTTTAAAAAGGCACCTTTTATTAAGATAAAATAAAAATTTACAAGAATAATTTTATTAACAATTTATCACTATACACCTTCGAGATACAATTTGGGCGCCAACTCCCTTAGCGATAGCAAAGCTAAGTCTAGAAAAAAATGTAAGCGGCAACACGAACCCCGGCATCCTGAGACATGAAGAATTTTTGAATCCGCTTAAGCAGGGCAACAACATTATTATTATTATTATTATTATTATTCCCTAAAACTATCTTAATTCTCGTTACTTATTTAGCAATTTGTTTACTTATTTCATTTTGGGTATATTACTCTATCACTAAAAGATATAGAATTAAGGATATATAACTACGCCTGTTTCGGTATTTGTTTACTTATTTCATTTTGAACTAGTTTTGAACCTCGTGCAATGCACGAGATTGTGAAAATTAATTGTTTAGTTGATGTTTTTGCATAATATTTTGTTGGATTTTGATCATGGCTCTATATTGAATATCTGACCATGAGATTACTTGTGGACGAAGTTAGGTTCAACTTTTACCTAGGGTTCAAAAATCAATATTACTTATATTTCTAATTATTGTTATTTTATTGGAAAATAAAGCTACTGTATGTATGCATTTTTGCCGAAAAAGCTCCGGGCTATGGCTTGGTTGACTCGTGGTTAGCTTTCTCGCTTCTAATTATTTAACTTCTTATTACCACGGACTATTTTACCCTAAAATTTTGAAAAACGTATTGACATTTACAAACAATATAACACCTTAAGCGAAAAGTTATTCATCAGATAAGTTTGTTTTACAAATTTTTGTATAAGGTTGTCGTACCCAAGATTTTTATAATGTAAGCATTAGCCACTCTATGATTTAGAAGT
>VHZZ01000229.1:43344-67689 GCA_009801015.1 Silene noctiflora
GGATGTATAATCTTATTTGTGCCTCTGCATAATAAAAGCCAAAACGTTCTTAAACATTACTTATATATTTAAACTTTAGCCAATTATTTAAGAATTCGTGCAACGCACGGGCAACACACTAGTTATTTATTATTTGGAATAGTAGGGTCCACTTGTAGATATAACATAATGATAAAGTCTAATTATAGAATAGTTCATTTAGGCGGCAAAATTTTAGCAAGTTCTTAATCTTTTAGTATAAAGGGGGATTCCAATAGAAGCCGAAACGCTACCCTATGTTTACATGATCAGCCACACCGGTTCAGGATACACTAATCTGACTCTCTAAACCCTGCTTGGACAAGAATTTATTTAGATGTACAAGGGTAGTTTTTGACATAGTGGTGTAGTGGGTAAATAAATTTGGGTCTCTGAAAAGCCAAAAGACTCTCTAGCTCCTATCGGAATATAGTATAGTTAAACAAGAGGTAGTGACCGAATGCAGGAAGAAAACAAAGGGTACTCCTTTTATGTAAAAACAAATAAATCAGAGAAAAAGAATACAGGAAAAAGGTCGCCAAGGATGAAGTTATACCCTGTGTGGCCTTTCATGGTTGCCAGAAGTTCAGAACCTCGACGGCTAGGATCCCATATTTTAACCTGGCCAGCAATAGAGATAGTGCACAGTTAATGGACCTGCGTCAAACTTACTGTTGTTTTCTTTTGTATGTTCTCCATTGCCCCATTGCTCCAAGGGCATGTAATAATAAGTCCTAGACAAAACAGTTGTGATCATCATTAAGTGCTTAACCAGACTTACAGAGCAGTCCGTGCTCCCAGTAAAGAAGAAGCCTGAATCTTCACGAGCAGCAACCAGATCCCAGACCTCTCTTTTCGTGACACAATGTAAAGCAGTGACGGTACTATCATGCCCCCTTATAACTCGAACACTTGATTGGATTCTCCTCTGCCTAGCATTTGCAAAGTTTTGTCTCCGAGGGGTCCCAATTTCACCTGCACAGACATGACGATTAATAAAATGGAATGTAAGAGTAGCAATAAGTAAATACTCCCTTTGTTCCGCTAAATTTTTTAAGTTTTCATTTTTGGCAGCCCATGGCATTGTTTATGTTTCCAATTTTGACATGTTTAGACTTGCTGACATTACATCTACACAATTGATTCTGGTTAATTACCCTGACCCCTACACTGCTACTGTCCCGCCAATGCCAATACTATCACTTCAGCCCCAAGGCACCACACTTACGGCTAACCTACCAAAGCCACATCCAGCAACCGTAGACCCAAACAAACCATTCCCAACCTCCACCACCTCATGGTACAACAGTGCAACATTGGTCACAATAGCGGTAAGGGTTGTGGACTTGTGGCAGGTGTGGCTGTAAATTCCAAAAGTTTTACCAAAAGTGCTAGATATTAGTACTGTGGTCGTGTAGTAATGCTGAATTTTTGTTAGAACTCTGCATTTCAAATGATAAGAAAGAAACCTGAAATTTCAGAATCAGCTGCCAGTCCTTGCCCATGACTGGAAGGGTTGACTACTGTGGGTGCTTCTTTTCCGAACATGCTCCTTACCCAGTTTCTTGCATAACCCACCTCAATGGCAGGTTGTTGACTGTCATGTATCACATCTTGTTGTGATTGCATACTATGCAAAGACAATGACTGAACTTTTGAATCAGCTAAACCCCAATAAACCATATGCAGCTGGTGAATATATGACAAGTACCCTCTGAGTTGGACCTGTGAACATTTCACAACCAAATCTCTCTTATAAGTGCTTTACATAAATAATATTCCGTTTTTTCCAACAAGTATTAGTGAACATACCCTAAATTCCTATCTTAACCCAAAGCTATGTTGCTCCGACCTGGTTAGAAGTAACCGACAGGTGCGTGTCGGAGTGTTGGTTTCGTCTATTTTACGAAAAAAAAATCATGTTTTGGTCCAAAATGAAGTGTTCGAGTGTCCTACCCACAATCCCACATCCGAGTGTCAAGTGTCCGACACGGGTACGTGAGGTAATATTGAAGAGTCTGAGCAAAAGCCAAAGTAGAATTGCATGTCTTATCAATTTCTTTTATTTTTGAAAGAAAAAAGGAAAAAAAATAGCACAACCAAATCTTTGACTCCAAAAAGGACCAAAATGAGACGGAAAGATAGGATCATAAATTGAACAAATTCGATGCAAAGAATTACTCACGTAGAGATCAAACTCAATATAGTTTGTCTGGGCAAGGTACTCTATCAGTGGCCACGCAATAGTATCAGGAACTCCCAAGCCGCCCTTCAAGGTGACAAGATAATATTAGATTTGTGGAGGTTTTGACTAGTTTTGAGGATATTAAATTTGAATAGCATAGAGGAATAACATCTGTGAATACCATGTGTAATGCTACCAGCATCAGTTGAGACACAATGAGGTTTTCTTTACTGGAAGACCTACAGCATAAAAATAGGGACAATTAGTGATCTTCAGAATTTGTTAAACACAAAGACACGAAATTTATTCCCAGAGATCACTGGTGTCACTAATCATAAGTGGAACAGCACCCATTGGCATTATTCGCTCTGGGGTCCTTACGCAGGAAGTTTACCTTACATTGACTAATCTCAATTGAAAATTGACTGTTTTCACTACTTTCCTCTTCTACAAACCCTTTAATTTTGTTTATCAAATGACTAGTATCGGCAAGGCTGATAATCAGAACCACGAGAGCATATAGAAAAACTCTTATATATTGATTTAACAACAATTATTTCATTAAAATTATAGAGGAGATTGGTTTTCCCCATTACTTGCCTTCGCAACATACTCCCTCCAGATCTTTGGAAATGCAATATACACAAGTTAAATGGATCATACCCACACAAAGGTGCTTTGGATTCAAACAAAGAAGCGTTTCATAGTACAAAAATGTTGCTAACCCACAGGATTGGAGGGACCATATGAAATAAAGTAAAATGACTCATTGAACTAGGTACGTACATCCGGACACTTTGAGGCATTGGAAGTGATGTTGTAATTGTCGCTGCTATAGTTGTGGACTTGTAGTTAAAGAGGATATTGACCAACGACAAGAAGAGAGGTCAGAGTGTGACACCCATGTACATAAAATTAATAAGGGGATGACAGCAACTACCACCACGACAATCAAAAGTTCGAAACCCGGGTTACCTAACCCCTTAAATGTATTCAAAAGGAAAATTTAAACAGTTGCTTGGCTCGAGGGTAATTGTTACGGGGTATAGAGAAAATTTACAAAGAAAAGTAGGGAGGTATGAATGGTGGCGGATAGAGGAAAGAGATGAAATGAACTGGTAACTACTCTATACTTAGGTTAACAATTACCCACCTGCCCCCCTAGCCTAGGCTAATGCTTTATCCTTATATATAGGAGTATGGTTCCCCTACCACCAGTTAATCCTCCTTTCGCCACCCCCCCATCTCTCCATTATCATCTTCATCTTTTTTCTCGTATGTTCTGAGCTTCACTATCCCAGAACAATTACCCTTAATTTAAGAGAGCCCTTGGAACATAGAGTAATATGTTTGAGGCCTTTCAGAATGCAATAGTGAATCTTTCTACAACACCGCACCACAACATCTAGCGATCAGTGAGAAGGCAAGAGAACATTCCTGCAAGGCTTTACAAATTTCTTTTTAAACGAGAATGAAATTTTCAATACTTTATTGAGAGTTGAAACATAGGTGAAGGACATTTTTGAAATTACAAATTATTTAGTTGATTATGATAATAACAAACAGTGTAAACAACTCATACTTTAGATTAGAAAGACAAAAAAACAAGGCTAAACTGCGAAATTGTATCAATGGAAAATCAGATAGATAATTCTAAAGCAGGATTTTACTTGATAGATGACTGCTCCAACAGATAGTCAAAGAATGTTTTCCAGAACCTACAGCAAAATAACAGAATAACTTTAGACAAATGGCCAACTGCATGTGAAGACGCAACAAAGTGACGTAAAACTTTAACAGTTTTGGGGACTGAGAAGTGGTGCATGTGCTCAATCATAGATGCATCAACAAAATAGCATGGTTACAAGTCCCGAATTTATCAGGATGTCAAGAAACTATTAAAAAAGAATCAAATTATAAACAGATTATCCGAATGTTTTAACTCTTATGACATGTGTGCTTTTATTATCTGTTACGTATTGTTTGCAGATAATATATAAACATAATTTGATCTTTTTAAACATTCCATGCATGAACGGGCCAAAGCTAGGTCCTGACAAATTCTGTTAGATGTTAGGATCAACAAAAGAACAATAATGGTGATTTACATCGTGGTCGTAGTAACCTCCAAAACCTGAGAATACGAGCGAATAGAAGTTTTGTGGAGATGGTGAATAGAAGGTACCCAATATTCTCCCAGATTGATAGAGAAAGGAGATGACGTTGTATGTAATCTGGAACACCATTTAAATCACTCCTATAGATTTCAGCTGACACTTCAAGAGCATCTCTTACAGTTCGCATATCATTTCGGGTGAATGCACGAATAATGACTCCTTTCACCTGAGATTATGAGCCACTATGAGCTAAACTTAAAGAAAGCAACAGGGTAGATTTCTTGTACTAGTCATGAAAGAGAGAGCGCTGATTTTGCTGAATAACGTGTAAGAAGATACTAATATAACCAAGCTGTAATCCTTGAACGGTTTTACTCCATGTCTCCCCGCACATAGTTTTTACCTAAACACATCCATGTGGCCTAGGGTGTCCATAAATATTCACAACCATAAAAAACTACCTAAAACGAAAACATGAATTATTCGCAAGGACTGCCTAGGATTAAGTACGTAAACTACCTGCGGGGAGACAGAAGGGTACTAAGAAAATGTGTAACGACTTGACCAGTAACCAAAAGTGGTACCGCCATTTCTAGCATGCAAATAACATTATTTCAGTGCCTCAAGGGCTCCCAATTATGAGGGGTCGAATGAACACAACCTAACCATGTAATAACGACATAAGAGACTGTCTCCACATGACCTGTAAAGAAAATGGAGTCGATAATTGCATTGAATGACTACTATTTCGTAATAAAAAGAAGAGCAGACTATAAGAGAATCCTTTTTGTTTTATTCCGTCATAATTCAGAGCATACCAGTTCTTTGACAGCAATGAAAAGTTTTTCAGACAATTTACAGTTCCATCCCTGAAACACATTGCGGGAAGAAGGTGTATGAATATACTAAATGAAATAATTCAACTAAACTTCTGGAAAATAAAAAAGAACACATACGCTATTCATATGCTCTCTAATTCCCTCAATAAAGGCACTGCCTACAAGTCCTTGGGAATCTGTTTCAATTAGAGCTGCCAAAATATTTGACAAATGATGACAAATGAGTTAAGGGCTCAAATTGTAGATACATAAGCACTCTCTCTTAAAATCACTGCATGAAAACACACCAAGTATCGTCTCGTACTCATCTGATGAAACAATGGCATCAGCTGCTTCCAGCTTTGCAAGATTAAACCAGAGTCCCTGAATTACAAGATAACCACACGGTTGCAAACTCACTTATATAATTTAATGAAACTCAACATCATAATAGCTATCAGAACAAAGACATTTTATACTCGGTAGTATGATTTCATAAAGAATGACATAGGTTGTACTAATTTTTTTAACAACGCTACCAATGGCTGCTTAAACTTTACATACACAACCTAACCCCATGTAGAAAAGGGAGACACAAGTGTAAACAAACAAACAAACAAATTGAGCTCCTATGTTCTTTCTCTCTGTAATTAATACAACAACACTACACATGTGACTCAAAAGGCTCCGCCATATCGCTAGGTAACCTTGTCCTTGTGTTAAAACACAAGGCGGCTGTTTCTAAATGACACAGATGAATAGTGGATTGAAATTTGCACACAGTGACAGGCTACTAAACAAATAAAGAAGCAGGTAATAGTTCAACGAACCAATTTGCTTCATTCATCACATTCCGAAGTAGACAAATGACAAGTCCTTGATTCTATTGGAAATGGAAAATCTGTATAATCCATGTTCTCGAATTTCAGGAACTATGTCTCAATGCATAACAAACAGAACAGTTCAACATTCAATTTCCAAAACTAACATTCAATCAGACAAAACTGAGAAAATGCTAGTACCTTTAGCTTTACTTTGATATCCCGAATCAGCTGAGCTTCTTGATCCTAGGGGAAAAGAAAAAAAACTGGAACATTAATGACTAGTGACGTGGATCGATTAACCGATTAAACACACATGTACATCTCTAACTTTCATGTTCAAAAGTGAATTACACAAATAAAATGTACTTCTACATCATTTAAAGCCAAAGCTGAAAGATGACTAAACTTCTTATCAGAATATGGCTTTTTCATACTCACAATAGCAACTGAAATATTATGAACTATGAAGTATCCTGTGCTTGTATAACTATCTATTTTACATTCATTAAACTTTTCTTAAGAAAACAAGTTAGTGTAAAAATGGATATTGATACACCTGAATGTTACGATGCTTTTAGCTGACATCAAATAATTTTGGGATTAAGGTTTTGTTGTTGTTGTTGTAAAGTTACAATGCTTTATGCTTCTGCACCACAAACTCAAGACTATTTACATAAACAATGATGGATCTTACATTCTTCTCCCTCATGTAGCGAAGAAATTGATTCCTCTTTTCCACTTGCTTTTCTGCTCTAACATTGGCAGGGAACTTTTTGTATATGTATCTGGCACTAGAATCTGAAATGTGGATACTAAGTATCAATTCATAATAACATTTACCAAAGGTTTAATTTTAGTTTCAAATGTTAGATAGCTAAATTTATTCAAGAATGTACCTACAATTCCATTTGTAGGATCTGGTATAGTTATAATAATAGGATCGGTAACAGATGATGGAAATATCGACATAAGATCTTGACCGTTCTTAGTTGCATCGATCAATTTGTCAAGAACATTGTCATCGCTATCCCCGCCTGATACAACTCTTCCAATGTAGTTCGAGAAACCCTGAGAGCCTAGAAACTGACTTATCTGTAATAAATGGCAACTTCCAAGCATGAGAACACATCAAAATATGCAACTAAGAGACAACTATAAGTAAAAATAATTGGCATCCTCGTAAGTTGTAAGATCTAAGAAATGGAGCAAACGTCAATGAGATCTTAGAACATGATAATGAGCCTCGATACAACCACCATGAGATTACTCCTTAACCAAACATTGTGCCAAAATTCCATGGTTCAGGACAATATACAGCAAATCCAACCTCAGTGCCATAATTCCCACAAAGCAAGTTGGAGGAATTCTTTGATGGTCAGAACTCAAATGAAACGATAAACATTCCGAGAAGTCAATTTACATAATTTGAACTTTTGAAGCTACGTTACTTCAGCACTTCACTTTAATTCCATGTACTCTAACCCTCTCCGACATTTCATTTTAGTCCAAAAACATCAAGAGTTTTCACAAAATAGCCATCACGTCCATTGCAGTCCAACACTTGCAGTCCAGTCAAAGTAATATAGGTTAAATCTGGAGCCAATGCATCTAGCAATGTTTTCTAGCTTCCACTGAAATGCGTAACTGAGTTTATTTGACCAACAGTAACACATCTTAGTTACAATTGATCGCTTGCGCTACCACTGCTAGGACTAAAATTGTATGACACAAAGGGAGCATAATTTCAATTTGAAACAGTGGAGAAGAATAACTGAAAAAACGAAAAGTAAAGAAAAATACCATGGCATCTGGCAATTCATTGTTTAGGTGAGAACGCTCCAATATGAATGCTTCATCATCAAAAGGATAGTCCGTAGTATTTCCCTGACAAAGAAACAGGCAATTTTAGTTTATGCTGTCCGATCATTAGAAAGCATGAGAGATCTTTAAATTGGGCCTGTTAGGAGAGCGATTATTCAACCTGGGGCTACATATGTTTAGTTTAGGCAAATATATTTCAAACAATTTGTCAGATTTAGCTAAAATAAATGTGATGAAATTTCAAGCAATACTAGTTAAGGCTCACTGATTATTAGAAAGCATCAGAAATTAATGCATAAAACAAAAAACATCAATATCATGGGAAAAAAAGGTTGGAATCTTACAACGAAATTACGGTATCCAGACAAAAGTTTTGCAAAGAACTTCAGAAATATAAGCCTGCATAATAATCAATTCAAGATATATAATCAGATTACTTTATCATCTCCAAGTCATCTTGGAGATACGTTACAAGTGACTGAGATTGTAAACCAAAGAGATTTAATTACATGGGACCTCCGTAACTAAAGACACCAAATACCAAGAGCATGCTGCATATGTTAAGACTTATGTTGGTTAATCGAGGGACATTAAAGTCCTTAACAAAAAGTCGTGCAGCTGACTGCAGCACATGTCAAGACTTAGATGATTGACCAAAGACTTAAGTCATGAAACTAATAATGATGCATTAATTGACAGCTTAGGCTCATCAATGGCATTCTGAAGAATACTGACACCTGTGATTCAAATGAACATCTCTATAATGGTCGAAATAAAGATTCAGAATCATGAAGATGTATCCTCACCATGAACATAAAATATCTGACATCAAACTAAACTCCACAAAGAAGAAGGATTTTTCTTATTTATCTCATGGCTTTGAATCTTCAGGGAAAAATAGACTTCTCAGTTCATGAATTTTACATAGGATTTTCCAGCAGTACTTTCAAATAATGTACAGCAAGCCTTACAGTTACAAGATAATTCCTTATATATCAGCTGATATGAGAAATCTATGTTGCGATACAAGGTTTCCCTCACATATTACAGTTTAAGCTGCACTTCTCATCAACCATATCTTGGAAACAGCGCTAGTAATGAAACTGGTTTACAGCTGTACAACTGAACCACTAGTCCACTACTTTAGATCTATTTTGTGTCGTACCAGCAACTCTAATGTTGATTAAAACCAGAAGAGTGGGTTTATGAGCTACTTGTTGAATATTATCTTTACTCATTACTCATAATTCTTAGTTTCACCATAACTACATGTAATAAATGAAGCTACAGCTTGAATGTAACACATGACATCTTATTTCACCTCATTTATGTAACATTACAAGAATGAGGCTAACACTTGTATAAATTTATAGGTTTAAAAGCTGTGAACTAGCATGTCAGCATAATGGCAGACTTCATGTCTAAACCATTTATCGAACGATGGTTGTTTTGGGACCAAGGAAACTACAGTTCCCCAACAACCTACTGATAACTTTGGTAAGTGAAGAGCTTAACTCCTAAGCATTTTGAATTTTGATCCAGATGTCGGCTTCAAAATTCCATTGAGCAAGAATTTGACATAAAGCCAATTAGATAGAACATGTATAGCCATTCTACCGCAACAGCAACATAGCCCAGTGCCTCACTTGCCCTCGCAAATGGCGGGGTAAAATGTGCTCAGTCTTACCTCTATGTTGTTTACCATAGAGAGACAAAGACAACAACCTGATGAACATTGCATATAGCACTACATCGAATTACAGCCAATTCCACAATAAAAGGAAGGCGGCTAGTTTAGTGAATCATTTTGCTTTATTCCATCACAAAGGTAAGCCATCTCTAATAAGATAAAAGAGAGGGATTTCCTACATAGAAAGCGGGGCATATTACTTGAAGACATTCATTAGAATATGGAAGTATGGAACCACCTGAGTTTGAGGTCATGATCCTCACCCCAAAGCTTGACAGGAGGGCTTTTTTCATAAACTTGTCCGCAGCCAACACTAATCTCGTCTATACGTAATAAGTTTGGATACAACAGATTCATTATGTCACTGTGCAAAGTGTGTAACTCTGGTTCTGGTATAGGAGGAATCTCCTCCGATGTAATGATGAAGTTATGATCAATGTCAACAATAACCACCTATACAGGAAACAAAGGTACATAAAGTTACTATAGAGAAAAGAGCATCATTGCAAAAAGCTGCACCATCATCTCAACGAAGAACATCAAAATGGAGTGGTTGGTTGAGGAGATCAAGCTCTTCCGCTTTATGATTCGGTTTCTTATAACAGCTTAAAAAATTTGCCCTGACAAAAATGATATAGGGGGAAGACTGAGAACCATAAAATCCACAGGGAATGATTGGTCAACATCAAATTTCAGCCGCAATACCAAATCACGAATTATCGAGATTATACAGGTTACTGCGACTGCATATAAAGGTGGTATCACATTTGTAGCATAACATCAAGATTAGGACAAATTTCGAAACACCTAACTCCAATCAACTCTCAAGCTGAGATTGATTACAATGGTTACTAAGAGCATTCGACTAGAAAGCTAGAATAAAGAGATAACGCCCCAACAAATATGAACAAGAAACAAGGGACAAGGTGAATATAGAACTTACACCATCCATCAATAGATCAGATGTGTCAACGCTTGAATGTAGACCTATGATGTATGGGGTTGGAGCATCAACAAAGTCGACTCCTTCAGAGAATAGTATTGGGACATAAACATGCTTCAGGGGAAAAAATATAGTGTTGATTAGAAACAACAATACAACACCAATAAGAAAAAAGAGAAACAACTGAAGTTTAGAAAAAAAAAAGTAAGAACAAATTTCACTAAGGCTGTAGGTCATGCTTCATTATTCCATCTTCTTTGATATTAAGATAACTGATCTACTTTTTTTTTAGTTCTTAATTTCATTGTCGAGAAGAAGAGCAGCAAGTTTCTACCAAAAATCAGACATAACAGCCAAGCCAAGGGAAAGGGGTGAAATAAAAAGCTTATCCTCATCAATAACTTGTTCTTGGGGGTATTATAAAAATATGTCGTGAAAACTTTGTGCCTAAACTTCCTGCAAATCCTTAAGCACGAGTTTTGAACTATAGTGACTTCATATGCCTTTGTACATTAAAAATTTTGAATTAAGTTTCAACACCACAAGAAAGTAAAGGTCACTCAAGCATAAGAAGTGTAACCTGCCACTGAAATGGATATATTAGATGGCATATGGCTTCTGACACAAGAGTCAATAGAGAGTACCTATATTGGAAGAATATAAAAAAAATTAAAGGATAATGAGAGACAAAGTGAATGTAACAAAAAAGAGAAAAAAAAAAAAATAAGTGCTCTTTTACTAGACTAGATAGAAAAGCAATACAGAAGAGGGTATATAGTCTTGAGTATGGAGCTAGACACGTACTTATCTGATCGAAGCAAAACCCTTCTTTCAAGTAATACTGCTGTAAAAAGTATCATCAAATTGTGAACGTCCAAGCATTGTACCAGCGGCTGAAAGGACAACTGCATCCGTACGATACTGTTAAACAATTTGCATTACATTCCAACTTTACAAGTGCAGAAGAACAGAAAATGAATGTCCAAGATATAGGTGATTCAAAACCACACACTACCGTACACTACCTCCATCCCGTTATATTGTCCCCATTTGACTTTGGTGGCCCAACGACGTTGACATTGACCAATATTTTCTCACTATATACAACCGTAACACCATTTTAAAAATGATAGTGTACAAAAGTTGTTTTGAAAAAACAAGCAGAAAAATTATGTACCTTTATACATATATTTATGAAGAAATTGAGAATCAAAATTGACATTTTGACACAGTCAAATGGGACAATTAGAATGGGATGAAGAGAGCATTACTTAAAATATAAAAAGAACAAACAAGCTCATACATCAGCCTGAGGAAGCCCATATTCTGGAGGAGCCTCCAGAGATAACAAATAGTTATTAACTGAAAAAAGGACTCGATCCTGCCCTGGAGTTGGCAGGGGAACGTTCAGAATTGTGGCTTTTATAACTTCCCACAATGGCTTCCTGCAGTTTATTAAAAATCAACCATTTACCAAAATGTGCAACAATTTGGATTAGCGTAGCTACACTATTTTCTAGATGATGAAGACCAAAACAAGCCAATTGTAATCCATGTGATTCTTTGAATCCTAGATACATAATTGCATTAAAATAGTGAGCAAATTCATAGCCTATGTTACCCTAACTCGGTTAGAAGTATTCGACACACATCCGTGTCCAATTGTCAGATTGGCTCATTTATGAAAAAATTTCATGTTTTTGAGTAGAATTGAAGTGTTCGACTGTCATACACATGATGGAGTGTCGATTGTCGGATACTCGTACACAAGAAATATGAGGAGTTGGAGTACCCTAATTCATAGCTACCACAGTACCACTACAATCAAAATTAATATTAAGAATCCAGACTCACTGACTTCCTTCAGGGGAGAAACATATAGAGAATATTTCCTCAAGGGCATCACCGAGTACATGAAAACAGGGCAATCGTGAAACAAGGGAAATACTCTTTTCAGCATATGTGTTCAATGGCATGCCATATGCTTCCGCGATATCTTCGTCAACAGGATCTCGGAAAACAATGCAACTCACATACAATTTCGAACCATTACCAACTGCAAAAGGCAAATGTAGTATGGAGTATTATGATTGACAAGGGATGTAGAGCCCAATGGGGAAAGAAACAAATAACAAAGATATGAACAGAGCCTTAATCCCAAATTGACTCAGGGTCGGCTAACATAAATCACCATTTGAAACCGTTGATGATAGGTAATATAATGAAAAGAAAAAGAAAAAGAGGGCCGAGAAACAAACAAGATAAAAACATAGGACCAAAAGCAAAATGAAATAAAATTGAAAATTGTGCATCAGAAAACTTTATTTGATAGTCAGTCTGCACATGATGCGATGCCATTATCTTACACACTGCTCAGTTATTTTCAATTCATCTGCATTTAGAAGACAGTATGAATTCTTCATTAACAATCTGTTTATGGACATTTTGAACTTATGTGATCACCTTTCATGGTCTAGGGTTGGAAAGGCATGACAGGCCAACTGTTTGGTTACTGTTTGAAATTTTAACTCTTTTCCTCAGATTTTTACACGAAATAACTATTTTACATGACACCCCTGGCTTGAAATTCCTACTTGAGGAGAGTAAAGAAAGCCGATCCTCCACTTTTTTGGACAAACAAACGTGGAACCTTAAACTTCCCATAAATAAAGTAAATGTTCAAAAGCGGGGATTGGGGTGAGAAAACACTGTTGTGAGAGGCGCTAAAAGAGCTTCTTTTGCATTCTCCATATCAGAATCAGGCAACCAAACAATGTTACTTTTCTAGAACATCCTTTAAAATGGCAGGTACAGCATTTTACACCTCAATTTTCATTGAATCAAAGCTATTTGATGGTGGAAATAGAAATTCAACAGTTCGAAAATTTCTGTGAAAGGAAGCATTAAAAAGATTGTTTGGATACATTATTAAGAGGAAAGGACCGAAGGAGGGAGGGGACAAAGCAATTTCATTTTCCTTCCAACTCTTTCTTTATTTTTGAAAGATTTAATTTTAGCTTGTTGTGGGGAAAATGGAACCCTTCGTTTCTCTCCCTTCCATTTCCCTAACTCAATTTGCTAACTAAACAAAGGAAACAAACTGTCTTCCTTCCTTCCCCTTAAAATCTTTAAAGGTGAAATTGTCTCCCTTGCTTTCCCTCCCCTCCTTTTCCCTCTAAGAGTGATAAATTATAACAAAACTTGAAAGATGAAGTAAATCACACAATCTAATTCCTCTTACGTCTGAACTGTAGAAAAAAGGTAAGTGAACCTGTTAAAACAACGGGATAACTCCGGGGATGGCTTGAGAAATCGTTTACATTATACCCTGATGCAAAGAACTCAAGCCCAGCAGGCAGAACACACTGCATAGGGAGGCAGCCAAAAAAAACGAAAGACAAAAAATCATTACCCTGAATCTTGCATAATAAGTGTCCAAACACTACTACCAGAAACAGTATCATAGTACCAGTTCATCAGTTAATACACATGGTTTATGGATACAGTTAGAAAAGGCGTACATCATATAGAGCAGTATCGTAATTGAAATGAAATGAGACACTTGATAGGGCAAAAGAAAACTGGAAACAAGATAGAACTTTGTGTTAAACTGTTAACTAACATAATAAATTATCACACCAAAAACCGACACATTTATGTGACAAATCCGATATTCATCGAAGTACTTGTGTCATTATCAGCAAAGAGTTTGGGATGGAAGGAGTATCATTATCAGGAAACGAAATGGATATTCCTTAACAGCAAATAGGTAAACAAATGATTGGGAGGGAGGGAGTATCATCCAACATAATCAACGTAAAACTATCAGCAGAATTCAACATTAAGATGTCATAATCAACATACAACCAAGCATAGCAAAAATCAAAAACCCATTAAAAATACAGCTAGTCTCTCTTAAAACAGGTATATTCGTTTAAGATTAAAACGGGTCAAATAACACCCCACTTGGACAGATGGGACAAGCCTTTTGCTAGTCCGTACACATTCTGTTTTTGTCTCATCTATTCTATTTGACCCGTTTTAAGTTTCAAACAAATATTTTCCATCTAGAACAAGAATTTGTGCTAAAAATAATCAACCTTAGGAAGCTCAGGTGGCAATTCAGGATACAAGAACTCTCCATTAGAAGGAAATTGATCAATCAATGAAACATCATACTTATATTTCATCCCATAATAGCCATGGCTTCCTTCTAATGTCTTTATATCTGGACCAACCCCACATACCACAAAATACTCAAACATAGGAGCCATCAAAATGACTTGCAAATTGAAATAATTATGAAAGATACAAACTTTACATTAGGGTTTTGTGAAGGATGAACAAACAAATTGTGGGTTCAAAACAAAATTGATAAATTCGCAGAAAATTACTTGTAAAAAAGTCAATTAAGGAATTTTTCAACATTTTGAATTGTTGAAATTTGTTTATTTATTACAATTGGGTAATGTGTTATTGATCTTGTGATGGTGGTTTGTTTTTGTTTGATTAAGTGATTGTGATCAAATCGTGCGACCATGATGTCAGATTGATAATTACTTTTTGAGTTCAATAAGAAAAATTAAGGAATTTTAATGTCAGGTGGTTACGGCTACGTTTTCCTTTTGGGAGTGCTGTGGCCTGTGAGTAATTCATTCTATTAAATTATTACATTTTCATTATTATTACTCTCATCGTCCCAATCATTTGTGTGAATAAAAAAAGGTAAACTAATGAATTAGATGGAGGGAGTATATGCGGAGTATTATCTAACATGAAATTGTTCGTCTAATATGCGTCTGATAAAAATAAAATAAACAGAAGATCATTCAAGAATGATAACATCAGATTACAGAAGGAGATGATTGCCTGGATGAAGGAGATGGATGAAATTTGGAAGGGTTCGAGTTGAAAAAGTTGGTAAAATAATACGGAATTACGAAGTATGGAGTATAACATTAGCTCGTTATGTACTACTGCGTAACAAGTTATAATACCCAAATCTCAAATTATAGAACAATACGGTCTCATATAGTAAGACTATCTTTTGTATAAAACACGATCTGGTAGAACTGCACATAAATCATCAACCTTGGTATTATTAAAAGCTTGAACCCTTCTGGGAGACAGGTATATCCGAGGCTCCGAGCACATTATATTTCACAGGAATCCTCAAGTTCGATCCTTCAAAACGAAAGTGAGTAGCGGCAACAGAGTAAACATCTTAATATGTCTCACAGGTAACTATAACTTGCCGACAGTTATTATATACGAAGTAATACGGAGTATCTTGTTTAGGACATTGACAGGATGCAAGATATCGATTTGGCAGCTTTGATAGTAGCTGCAAATTTCCAAATTGCTGCTAACTGCTCATCTTCTCATCATTGGCATGCCATCTGACACAACTTGGCCGGGCTATAAATTGTTCTGAGCTCAGCTTTCACATTCTCAGGAACACTTGGTTAAGCAATATGAAATAAGCTGCGTGAAAAACCGCTAGCAGTAAACTACCAGTTAGGAAACTGGAAACTTGGGGAACAGAAAAGGTTGTTAGGGGTAGAGCGAGACTAAAACAGACATGGCTGAGAGTTATAGAGCACGATATGAGATTTCTCGGGCTTGACGAGGGGATGGTGTCGGAGCGGGCACAATGGAGGGAAATGATACACGTGGATTTTTAGTTTTTGATGTTTTTTGCAATATTTAATGTTTTTATTTATCTATTCATTTATTTTTTTAAAAACTTATTTACTCTTTTCGGATTTAGTACAAGTTTTTACCAACAACTTTTTATTTCACTTTTAAAGTATTTCGAACGCTTAAGTTTTACTTCGGTTTTCAAAATCGTTTTAATTTTTAATCTCGATTTAAATTCTAAGTTTTATAAAGGAAATCCGGACTTAGATTTTAAAACCTATAAGGCTACCTTAACTTTTGTTTTATGTTTTTCTCCCCTTTTGTTTTTGTTTTTCACTTGTCATTTTCTACATTTTCGCATTTTGAGGTGTGCGTTCACCCATGGACGGTTCTGAAAGACGATTCATGTCCGCTGACCCCAAACCATGAAGGAAATGGATGAAATTTGGAAGGGTTCGAGTTTACTGCTAGTCTCAATAACTCAATAAGACAGCAACTTTACTCCTTGTAACATAAAGCTGGTCCAACATAACCCTGACAAATGACTGACGTCACATAATGTAACCCGCGTACAACACTGTATAGTCATATTCTACGAGACAGTCCCGAATAAGCTAACCCAGGCATATCGTCTGAAGGTAAAAGAGTTTTAAAAGATAAAATAACTAACTATAAGAGATGCGATATAAAATACTATTTTACATTGTGGCAAGACTTGCTGAGCTAAAGGGCGTTGTATTTACTAGTAGTTAGTAGTACTGATAGAAATCCGATACCAAATACTTCCATGTAAGAAGATATATCTGGCTTCACTTTGCTGTCGCTGTCTAAGTTTTGCTGAGGGAGTTTATGGTCATGCTCAGGCAGAAAGTGGAACGAACCTGACAACCATGTGCCAAAATCAAGAAATATGTTTGCATGAAAACCCGCATTACGTTTTTCAATTCTATTCAAGTAGGAGCTGGTTCTACTTCAAATGCTTGCTGCCGAACTGGTTCCTTGAAATTTGCTTTTTCACTCAGCTCTTTGAATGCATCAACAAGGTTTTGTAGCCTTGCTACAAATTCAATCAGAAGGGAAGCAAACGTCGCTAAAGACAGAGCACTTGCACTCTCATATGTCTTTGATTCATCTTCATTAGACTCCTGGTCTGGAATAGATGGCAGCGGATTAGGCAATGACGACTGTTTTCTGATTTTTGTCTCGGAGGTAACATTCGAAGTGAGATCATGAGGAATCCCAAGGTTATTTTCGGTCCCAAAGCTGTCAAATGTCTGTAACCCGTCCAAGTCACTAAAAGACTTGAATTCCGGAGTTGCATTTTCAAGATCACTTAGAGACTTGAATTCTGGCAATGAGTTCTCATGATCCATTGTCATAAGATCTTGGGGTTGTCTCGGATACTTCTCAGGGTCGCCAATCTCCCAATACTCAGAATTGACAAGAAGATAAGATTTATGATCAATCTTTCTTTGCAACGCTTCTGCTGCTTCATCCACTGCATAGAGTATATCTTCCTCTGGGCCCAACTTTTCCATTCTTTTTATCTTATTTCCCAGCTCACGTAACAGTTTAGCACCTTCATTACCAACCCTTTGGAGCTCACTACGGAACACCTGTCTTCTTTCTGCAGGCGCCTATTAAAGAAACCAATGAATTAATATATGAAGCCATGGTGTATTCATACAAATTGCAAAACAAGACCATCAATATATAAAGTCCAGTAGTCCACTAAACATTAAAATTGATTGTCAACAGATTACAGGACTCTTCTGATTTCCCATGTACCCGTGTTCGACACTCAACACTTGGACACCTCATTTTAAGCCAAATTTTGCATATTTTTCATAAAAATTGCCAAGTCCTACACTTGGAGCTCACTACGGAACACCTGTTTCTGGATTTCCTATGCAGTGCTGTATTCTATATTGCTCAGACTCGTTTAGAAGTGTAGGACTAGGCAATGAATACGAAGAATCAAGGCTCATATTTTGTAGGAGTACGACTGACATTATCGAGGATATTTCTTTTTGGTAGCAAATTTTATTTTCCAGTTCAGCTCTCATGAATAAATAGCTATAACTCAGGATATATAATAGTACTTCTATATGGTCCTTTACTATTTCGGATGTCGCAGAGTAAAAATCAGAGTATTTCTTTCCTGCTTGATGTTTTCTTATGTTTTCAATAAAGTATTCTCGGAATTGTCAGTACAAAAATGCTCTTATGAAAATGGGAACAGTAATAGAATTAGAACACAACAATAGAATTAGAACACAACAAATTAATTACCTGGGTAAAAGGGAACAAATCACTATCTCAGTCTACTAGGAAACTTAACAACGCTCCAACAAATGCTTATATCAATAATTACGATTATCATCAGCAACAACAGAAACTATTCTAAAGTGTAATGATGAAATGATGATACAGAACAATAATATTGTCACTAATAAGTAATAACTCGACAGTGGAGGATGGAGCACAAAGTGTGTCAAAAAATGGAATGTTGCAAAATAGAAAAAATGCTATAAACACAGACCAAGCCAAGGGTAAGCATAGAAACCTGAATCTCCGAAAGTATACAGCCATGCAAAGCCATCACCATAAATGCACAATGCCTCAAAGCACCACTGACTTTGGTATAGCTTTTCCATGGGTATGCAAGCTTTTTATAAGGACCGTGCGGTGGTTCCCAAACGGCAAAACCCACCTAATATTCAACAATAAAAATTTGTGCTCTCAGCATCCTTACATCGCGTTATGTTAAAAAAAAAAGTGTTCAGATTTGGTGATGACTCACCAAAGTATCTTCCTGACTTGCAGAATCTACAGCTGATCTATATCCACTGTAGAGTGGATCATCAGAAGCTTGAAATGTCAGAATTTTTGAAGAAACTCTCCGATATTCTATACAGCTCAAATATTCATTCACACAACCTACATAGTATTCAAGGACAACAAACTATTATGAATGGCAACAGGCAAACAAAAATATACTCCAACCATTTAGGCATTTGGAATCAGTATAATTGCTCCCTTCGCCCATTTTTTTTGAAAGAAAGAAAGAAGTATTTACATTGTTCCCATACGTCTTCAGCGGTCAAACAATATAGACGACCGGTATTTTCTCACAATATATAATAGTACCTTGTGTCTCTCAACTATTCATATATATTTGGAGAAACCAATGGTGACATAGCTTGATACTCAAAGGCAACGGGGAGAAAAAAATTTGGGATGAAGGTAGTAAAAGGTTAGAAAGCGTCAATCAAAAGAGAGGAACAGATCATCTTCTCTACCTTCCAAGGATACTGCAACATTAGTAAAATTCTTCACTACCAAGCCATGCAGATCCTCCCCAGCCCAAATTGGGTAAATGAATATGTTTATCACCAAAGCAACACCAGCACCCAATGCGATAAGTATGAATCTCGTAACCGCTGTTTCAATGAACTCCCTTGTTCTATACCCAGATACCATGATAAAGCAATATGTCAACAAGAACACTCTGAATCCATACTCGTAAGGCTTCATTGTGGGAAATAGCTTCAGGTATGTGGCAACAAATCCTGACGTTACAAGCATGTGACTACGTGAGCAATGTAGCTCATAATAGAAACAACACCAGGTACCAAAAGACTTAATTCAGAAAAACTCAAGGAAATTCTGTTTACCTATTATAAAAATACTAACAATAATTACAAGTTCTTCCCAGTCTCCAGCCAAGGTAGACAACATTGCCATCCCCAAAGCAAGTCCGCCAGCAGATAATGTCCCTAATCCACGGTTAAAGCCTTTACTAAGAGTTGCTCCTGTGAATGATAATTGATGTTATCAAGATCAGTGAAAGTACACCTGATCACCTCAGAAAGGTTGAACAGACTCTCAACCTGAAAGCAAATGGGGTGATGCAGACAGACATAATTCAAAGCAGGATGTAAGTGGAAAAAAAATAATGGAGAACAATGAAAGTGTATGAGATAATCAAACAACGACAATTCATCTAATATACAGTGCAGCAGTCGAGCCAAAAATGATTTCAAGGGTCTATGCAGAAAAGAGGATTAGAATGTGAGATTCTCACAATCTCACCCTGTATTTATTTAAGTCAAAGCACTCACAGGCTTAGGTCATCTGCAGACTTAGTATTCAGTATGCAAATCAAAGGTCAACAATCTTAACAACCACTCGATCGAACGTGCGGCTCATACAATACAATATATCCCTCGGAAAATGAAGCCAGAAACAAATAAACTTTTACTCTCTAAACACACGGTCCATAAAAGAAAATGTTATCCAACGTTCTTAAATTCTTATTCTGTACAATGAAAACCTTTGTATGTAATCATTGTGATGCTGAGAAAGTAAAGATGACATCTATGTTGTATATTTATTTTACTAGCATCTCACTTCAATACGTTAATTAGGAGTTAATAAGTGTGTGTAATCAGTTCCAATAATTTTCGTAATAGTTAATGATGGCAATGTTGGACTAAAATGCTATCTATAGCAGTTAAAAATCTTCCTACTTGTGGCATTGTTTATTGGAACTGATCACACACAATTATTCAATAACTAGCAAAATTTATGGTAGCACTGAAAGGGAAATACTGCATAAATGAATTCACTATCCATATTATATATGGAAGTCCCAATCTGTGGCATATAATCCAAAGTAACTACCACGCTATCAGTTGCAGTAGTAAAGACATAACTCGGTGCCTTAATGGTTCTGCCTATGGGGGTTCTGATGTGCCTACAGAAACACATAAGAACTTCCATAAAGAAAATTGTGTTGACACATTGACAAACTGATGCTTCACAATATAAGAGCAGTGGCTTAATTTCTATGCATAGAACCATCTCAAGTAATAATTCTAATATAAGAAACTTGGTCTAGTGAGCCATTTTGTTTTATCTCATCATAATCCAAAACTATAAAAAAATAGCCAATGTTCGACTCCATTACAAATGAAGTGCGCTTTTGACTAGTGGCAGAGCGTGGAGGTTAGTCTTGCTTGGGGTGCTGACTCCTAAAGAGTGAAGCCTGGTGGAGGCTGGGCTTATTTGGGTCGCTGACTCCTAAAGAGTGAAGAATATCATTTCCTTCTATTAAAATTTTCAATCTTTTTTTCAAGTTATTCTATGGCGGTACTAATTCGCCCCAACAAAATTTGACCGATACTTAACTCTCCCAACTTCAAATTCCGGCTCCTCCACTCCTCCCAACTAAGTACAAGCATTAAGGGATACAAAAACCCAACTTCCCCATCAAATAACGCAAAGGTAATTTCCAATTAACCCCAACAAAATACTCACTCATCCACCTAAAACAACGGCAAATCCCACATAGGAGACCTAGTACCCTCTGTCTCCTCATTAGGCTCATACCCTCCTCTTGGGTGTACTAATGGCATAGAAGAAGCAAGCTGAGAAATTAATGGGGTCACAAATCATAGTATTACAGTAACCACAAATATAACAATAACATTACCCAATGCCTCCCGCAAATTGCGGGGTAAGAGAGGTCGAGTAAGATGTACGTAGCCTTACCCTTGATAGCAAGTTAGCAACCAATGTGGATCCTTTGTCCCTATTTTGTGTCTCATCTCCTATCCCACTATCCTACCCTTGCAACACCTCATCACTATTATATAAACTACCAGCAATGTTATTATTTAAGGGATAATGTATCACATGATAAAAGTAGTGACATAAAAAAATATTGGACAGATGATTTCAACTCAATAGCAATTAGCAACACAAACTTAAAAAGAAGCACAACGACTACCACCTCATGAAGAAGAAAAAGAATCAGAATCAGAAACATAAATTACCAATACTAAATTCAAAGACAACAACAACAGTAAGAATAGCCCAAACAGAGTAACGAGCAAGATCTTCAAGAGGTTCCTTCAAGAAAATAAGAAAAGACAAAAGCGTCAAAGCAAGTCCCATTTTTGCTGAAAAAATTACTTTTCTTGGATCAGATTTCCCCATTTTATATGCTTTAATCCCAAACTCCCTCATCAATTTCCACAAATAAGAACTTTTTTCGACAACGCCGAAACAACAACAAACATTTCTCCTACTACGATTGTCTCCTTGAAGTAATTGATCTTCAAGGTAGGAATTGTAGCCATTTTTAGAAGGGAAAAGAAGCTTTTCTTTCTCCCGTTTTTCTAAGAAGCTACGGCGGAATGAACCTAATTTGGCCGCCATTGATGAAGGTTTGATTAAGGAATCGAAGGTTGTAGAGGTAGATGGAGATGCATGAGTGAAGAAAGTTTGGTAGTATAATTGAGTGTGTTAGATATTTATGGGGTTTTTTTAAGCAATCTCAGATACGTAATATACTCTGCAATTTATAAGTTGGAGTATAATTAGGAAGATAAATGTGTTGGGAATTGGGAACTCACCATCTAGATTTTGTACAGTACAACTTTATACATACACTAACTTCAATTTTTTAGAATTTTTGTTCATAATTGAAGAACTTAATATAAAGTTTTTAGATGGAAAAAATTATAAAATGAATAATGTTAAATGGTTTCTCATATTTTACAAGGCTATATTTATTGATCGTATATTTTAAAATATTTACAAATTTGGTTCTTATTTTAGAACTTGGTTCTTAAAAATAAGAACAAACTTTTAAATACAATAGAAAAACTTTTAAAATAAAATTCTTGGTAACACCCTAATGCCAAGAACTACTATTGTTATTGCTCTTAAATGGCCGAGACGGTTTTAAGCTGAACTGATTCAACAAATATTCGTGAAAATATAACTCCTAAATAACATCCCAAGTACATGTCGTTAAACAATCACAAACTCAGATGAACTAAACTGTAAGCTAAAATTAAGTTCAAAAGAACATGACCTTAAACAAT
Source organism: Silene noctiflora (assembly GCA_009801015.1). Taxonomy (NCBI): domain Eukaryota; kingdom Viridiplantae; phylum Streptophyta; class Magnoliopsida; order Caryophyllales; family Caryophyllaceae; genus Silene; species Silene noctiflora. The sequence goes on from VHZZ01000229.1 coordinate 66,297, forward strand.
CACAAATTGAGTTCATGTGAGTCAAACTCTTATTTTAGTTCAGCTAGCACCATTCAGCCAAGGCCTCGTTTGGTTGCCCTTTGTAAATCATGGGAATTGAAAAATCCCATGAATTACAAAATGGGAACTTGTTTGGTTACCAATTTTTTGCCATAATGTAGGAATTTCATTTTCCAAGGAGTTTCCAACTCCTCCACAATGGAGGAGTTGGATTACCTAGCCCCTCCTAGGTAATTGCATAATCCGGTGTAATTGAATTCCTACATTGACAAACAAACGGATTTAGCTAATTCACGTGAATTTCATGTGGGAGCTTAATTCCCATGAATTCGATTTTCCGGTGGAATTGTATTCCAACGGGTAACCAAACGAGGCCCAAAAAGAACATGACCTAATAAGACTAACTATTAAATCATGTAAACGGGTTTGGGCCCCACCCCAAAGGAGCTAAGAGACTCCACTTCACAACTCTGAAACTAACCGTCAAGTAGAAGTAGAAGTAGAAGTAAAAGTAGCCCCTTATTTTGTAGAGTGATAAATACTCTTCTCTTCTTGTGGGAATATTGAGTTTCTTCACCCCAACAAATATAATCTTAGCCCCAAATAATTTGGAAAGGACGACACATGAACTCAAATCGTGATTATTTAAGGTTTTGTTCATTTGGACTTAATTTCAATCCTATATAATTTTGTTCAACTTTGGCCTCGTTTGGATGATACGAGAATTAAATTGATGTGAATTTACAATGCACTGGAGTTTAATTCCTATATTAAAATTTACGGGAATTACAATAATCCGCTTGGTTGTCAGGTTGGACTTTGGAGTTCTATTTTCCTAAGAATTTCCAATGACCATGAGGAGGTAGGTAGTTAAATTCCCTCATCAGGTAAAAGTTGAAAATTCCTAGGAATTTTAAACTCTCTCATTTTACAAAAAATGGGGTAACCAAACAACCTCTAAAAATCACAATTCATGGGATTCTAGAATTCCCATGAATTGAGTGAGCAACCAAACGAGGCTTAAGTTACTTAATACTCCTTTTAATTTAAATTGAGTGAGCAAATGCACGGATTTTTAGATAGGAATGTTAAATACTTTAACAATTATATTACCGATATTTTAACTTCCTTGAAATTTAATTATAAAATTTATTATTAATAATGTTTTGTATTAAGAGGTACAAAAGAGAAGATTCGGCACTTTTACTCCGTATAAGATTGTTGGTAGTACTGGAACTATTTTATTAATTTGTTTTCAAAAATATTATTATTATATCATTATATCTACTAAAGGCGTAATATAAACGTTAAGTAATAAGCAATGAGTAACGACCTTAATAATAAAATAAGATAGGATATGTATTGTAATAAATATACTTATATGTGTGTGTGT